>JAEIIU010045633.1:0-68371 GCA_018874675.1 Drosophila baimaii | reverse complement strand
TGAAATCGCTGAACAAATTGTCCCCTCTGCCATTTCGGGTAACAGGCGCGCAGCAGCAGCAGAGCGACGAAGCTTTGATCTGTGCGCTGACGTCATTGATCGGTTTGCTTGCATGTAATAAAGCGTTGCATACTTTAAAGCTGTTGCTATGACGTCATCGTTGTAAAATTGCACGGAGTGTATCGACCTTCTGCTGCCTTCTGCGCGCCTGGTACATGAAACCATATATTACAGTAATTTGTTCTGCCAAAAGTTAATGCTGGGAATCTTGTTGTTGCCTACAACAACAACCATATTTTTACAACAAAAACGAATATTTTTACAATATTTTACAACAACAATTTCGTGAAATCTCTGAATAAATTGTCCCCTCTTCCATTTCGGGTAACAGGCAAGCAGCAGCAGCAGCAGAGCGACGACGCGTTGATGACGTTCACCTGGTAATTACCTATGTATGCTCAGCTAAGAATACTTACGCAATATAAACCCTTTAACACATATTATTTAAATACAAAGAAAGAGTATATGGAATTTGGCGTGCGAAAAAATTGCTCTGCAGCTGCTGCTGCTTTGGCTCGGAGTTATTCTTCTTGGGCTTTGGCGTGTGGCTGGCAAACAGGTAATGGTGGTCAAGCGGCCACTGGACTGGAGGCTGGGCCCTCACGCACACTTCACACACACATGCATACATCCTATACAGCTACCAATACTCGCATATCGGGGCACACACGTGTGGCTTTGGCAAGCCCCTTCTTTGTGGCTTCAATTCATATTCCCATTCCCTTTGCAGCTCCCTGTGATGCACCTGTCGTCGGGACAACTAAGAGTCGTTCTCGTTCTGGCCCTGCTGCAGGAGCTGCGGGTGAAGCCTCAAAGGGATATACTCCAGGAACAGTTCGAGAAGGATCTGCTGCTGTGTCCCGCCTGCTTTGCCAGCCAACGTGAGCAGTGCGAGGAGATCTTCGAGGCCATTGCAGAGCCCTCGGACTGGAGCAGACTCCTGAAATCGCTAGCCCTGCTCTTCGATCGCCGGCAAATACATTGGCTGCAATGGAGGGAGAAGGAAGATCGGAGAACGCAACTGGTGGCCAAGAGGAAAGCACTTAATCCTTACAACTTTGATGTAAATAACGCGGCAGAGGAATTCCTGCAGCTGGAGGAGCGTCCCGGTGGCTTCCACCTCTGCCGCACGGCCACAAAGACGCCGCGATTTGTGACCTACCTGTTGGAGCAGCGTAACCATAGCGTTGCCAGCATCTGGTTCTACTTGATGCACGATGTGAGTCCGCTGTTGCTGCAGGAGCTGCACTCGCTGGACTTCCCAGTGCCTCGCAGCTATGGCTCCTGCGGTCTCACCCACTTCCAGGCCCATGCAGGACGCACTCTGACGCATTACGCCGAGGCTGAAGAGGAAGTCCGCCTGGAGATAGCTCGCCAGGTGCTCCAGTTGTCGCTGAAGCTTACCTTTGGCTTTGCGGACTTTCGTTTGTATCTCACCGACTTCACAGCCGATAATCTGGCCTACGACGAGGCCAGCGGGCGGGTGAGCCTCATAGATGTGGACTCCGTGGTGCTGGTGGATGCCGGAACCAGTTTGGGACACGCCCAGAAGTACGAGCCCCTGCCCGGCGAGGGCTTCACCTTCGACGTCTCCTTGTTCTGCTCGGGACAGCAGCTCGATGCGAATGTGTACCAGGCGTGCCTGCTCATCAGGGATGTGCTCCTCCCCAAGGAGCTGGACAACGAGAGACTGCACCTGCTGCTAGAGCAGTGTGTTAGATGCCAGGCTGACCAATGTGATATGCGCTTCCAATACGCCTACGACTTGATCAAGCTGCTGGACAGCTGAGGACAGGAGAGAGGCCCGAGAGGATTGGAGATCGAATAGAATCGTTTATAATCATACAACACACATCCAGGACACTCAATTTACTGTCTAAATGAACGGCGGCCGAACTCCTTTGAAGGATTTGGTGGGTGGGAGTGGGGGGGAGAGGGGATAACTTAGGACTAGGACGGGGGGCGTCGGTCCGCAACTTAGATAATATCACGTGGCACACTCAGAAAGTGTATGGAATTGGACACATGGTGTGTGATGTCCGTCAGCGTCTCCTTGTGCACGCCCCCGAAAAGGATCAGCTCGCCGTTGCCGGCTATCAGGCTCGAGAGGATCAGGCGGTCCGGGGCGCCCTTGAGCACCCCGAAGTTCTTGTACTCCACCCAATCCAGGACGGGCTCGCTGCTCCCCAATATGCCGGAGATGTCGCACACGAACAGGGACTGGACGTTGCAGCGCAGCCGCTTGGGCGATGGAGCGCGTAGCGGCTGCTGCGGTTCCGCTTGGGCGGCAGCAGCGGCGGCTGCGGGTGCGCTGCGTCGCGAATTCCGTATGGCGTTCATCTTCTCCTCCATGCGCCGGATGCGCTCGTTGTGATCCCGCGAGGCGCTCCTCGACCGCGTGGGCACATTGAAGGCGGCCATGCGAAAGGGATCCTGTGGGGGGCGGAGGAAAGGTGCCTTGATTAGCCAGAGTTTAAGGAGTTTCTCCTGTGGCCACTCACCTCGTACAGCTCGTCGAAGCGCTTGGGCAATCGCGGCTCGTTATCCCGACACCGCAGGGCTAGGTTTCGTTGCAGGCGCTGGGCGGCGTCCACATCGCCATCCGCCGGCGAGGCGGGACCATTGGGACGCACGGGGGGTGAAGGTACAGCTGGCGCTGCTGCTGCAGCTGGGGCAGGAGCTGGTGGGGCATGTAGGTCGCTCAGCCTGCCCGAGCGTGGCTGGTAGTTGTTGTTGTTATTGTTGTTGACATTGCTGTTGTGCAGGAACTGCTGCGCCTGTTGCATGTGCTGGTTGAGAATGGCCCGCCTGTTGGCCAAATACTGCTCTTGGGGACCCAAGGCAGCAGCAGCGGCCGCGCCGCCAGCAGCTCCCGGACGTATATTGCCACCCCGGTTGGGTCCTCCGCCGATTCCTCCGCCCAGGCGACGATCCGGCATCGGTATTCGGTGACCGCGTTGCGGCAAATTCTGCAGGGGATTCGGGGGCGGCGGTCCCCGTCCTCCGACCACGGGCACACGGCTCTGCTTCATCAGCTGGAAGTCCTGCGGCATGTTGGGCGATGGGCCCACGACCACCAGGTAGTTGTTGACCTTGCAGCCGGGATTGCACCACATGTGGACGGCGCCGAAGCGCTTGTTGCGCACATTCAGCGCCTTCCAGCTCCACACATCCCGGGTCATGTCCAGCAGCCAGGCGTCGGTGTAGACGCGATTAGCGCCGCCGCAACCGCCGACGACCAGGAGGTGATTCTGTCCCAGTTCCACCTGGATTTGGCCGTAGCGCGGGCTGGGCCGGGTGTTGCCCACGAAGAGCGGCTGCCACCAGCGCTGCTCCGGAAGATCCAGCACCCACGTGTCGTTCGAGTTCACATTGACGTCGTCCTTGATCTGGTAGCCGCCGAAGATGACCATTCGATCGCCGTGGACGGTGGCCGAGTGCCCGGCCATGGGCGGGGGGCAGGAGAGCGTGTTCCGCAGCAGCCAGCGATTCTTGCCCAGATCATAGTAGTGCAGCTCGTCGAACAGGCACCACGGCTGGTACGGAGGATGTAGCGAGGGATAGCGCCAGCCGCCGAAGAGCACCAGCTGGTCGCGCCACGCCACCATTGAGGCACTGCCCTTGGGCGAGGGATAGGTCCCCGTAGCCACGGGCCGCGCCCAGCGCATGTGCGTCAAATCGAAGCGCCAGAGATCGTTGAAGGTGGTGTCCGAAGAGGAGCCGCCGCCAAACACGTACATGGAGTTATCCTGGCGCACGGCCGAGTGCGCAAAGCGTCCGGCGATGAAGGAGAGCGGTGTCCCCACCAGGCCATTGGACGTTTGCTGCGAGAAGACCTCCCAGCGGAGCCGGAAGTCGGTGAGTCCCTTCTCCAGGTTCAGCTTGGAGCGGCGCACGAGATCTGTGAAGAGGGGGAGGCCCAATTAGAGGGATTCCTGGCTGTAGAGGCCACCACTTACTCTTGACAATGCCCTGCCAGCGCTTGCACACCAGGCTGCAGTGCTCCAGGTCCCCGTAGGGCGGAAGGTAGGTGAATATGAACTCCAGGATCTCATCGGGCAGCGTGTTCAGGTGCACAGCGCGCTCCAAGGCCGCCGCTGCCACCTCGCAGTTGTCGTTCTCGCTGTCGACCTTGTGGCTGCTGCTGCACGCGTCCATGGTCGGGTCCTTGAGGTCCTTGCTTCCCTCCTTCCGTTCCTCTCAGGCGTTCGTCGGTGTCCTTCACCTTCAGATGCTGCACAGCCAATGGGGCGGCGGCTGGCGGCAGTAGGTCCCGTTCGGAGGGGGGCCCTGAACTGGAACAGAGTCTGGGCAGCGTTCGCCCAACGATTTCTGGCGATTTTCGTGGAAACCAAAATAAATTAAAAACATTAACCCTACGTTTTAGAGCTGCGCGTCTGTCGATGACGGCGTATCGGTACTGCACTGTCTATCGATAACACGGGCGAGGAAAATGGGAAAAATACCAGAATAAAAAATACTGCTAATCGTTAGTGAAGGGAGTTTGAGGGAAAAGCATCACAGATGTATCGATGCCATCTCTAATTCACGTGCAACTTTCAATTTGTTTTTATTTACCTTCTTAGCTCCCGCCAAAAATAGCCGAAATGAGTGCAACAAGTGACAAAAAAGTTGTAATAAATAAGCGCTTGAAGGGTCTTCCCCGCGAGGCTTTGGAGAAGCTAAGCCAGACGCAGCTAATCGACAAAATTGTCCAGCTGGAGGCCTACAACTTTCAGCTGCGAAATCTCTTGCAGAAAAAGCTAACCGACCAGGACAAAAACGATGAGGAATATGCCGTGTTATTTGCAAAGGACACAGACCCAGAAAGGGTATCCAAGGACACGAAGGTGTCTGGCAAGCTGCAGAAGCAACGTAAGTTCGATTGGAGCAGGTAAGTGGAAGAGACAGCGGTTCGAAAGGCAGATCCTCTAATGAAATTTATGTTTTCCAGTGCCCACCGGCGACATGTTCTGCTCAAGATCACCTACTTTGGCTGGGATTATCAGGGATTTGCCTGCCAGGAGGACTCTAACGATACTATAGGTGGGTTCTTAGTTATCCTGGGCTAAAACATAGCTTACCTTTCCCCCATTTTCCTTTAGAATCCCACTTGTTTCGTGCCCTCACACGCACATGTCTCATCGAATCGAGGAGCAGCGCCAACTATCACCGCTGCGGCCGCACCGACAAGGAGGTGAGCGCCTTCTGCCAGGTCATCTCCATTGACCTAAGGAGCAAGCACTCGCCCAAAACCCAACTGGAAGCCACTGCCCTCGCCTCCGAAATCGACTATTGCGGCCTGCTCAATCGGGTGCTGCCCAAGAATATCCAGTGTGTGGCCTGGATGCCACTGCGCAGTCCGGTTTACAGCGCACGCTTCGACTGCGTTTCGCGCTGCTATCGCTACTACTTTCCCAAGGGTGACCTGGACCTGGCCGCCATGCAGGAGGCCTGCGATCTCCTTGTGCGCCATGCGGATTTCAGGAATTTCTGCAAGATGGATGTGCACAACGGGGTGACCAACTACATGCGCAACCTGCAAGCGGCCAGGGTGGCAGCTGCCTGTGAGGAGAAGCTCTCCGACTCAGGCTATGACATGTACTTCCTGGAGATTCAGGCCAATGCCTTCCTCTGGCACCAGATACGCTGCATCATGGCTGTCCTGTTGCTGGTGGGTCAGCGCAAGGAGAAGCCCAGCGTGATCAGTGAACTCCTCGATGTGGCCAACAATCCCTGCAAGCCCCAGTACACGCCCGCCATAGGTTTGCCGCTGAATCTCTTCCGCTGCGATTTTCGGCACAAAACCACAAGGAGTGTGAATCATCCTGTTACTCCAGGAGATGCAGAGGCAGAGGACGAGGCCATGGATACAGGTGCTATGGAAATTGAAGCCCCTAGCGAGTCCAGCGATCCTAGCAACTGGATTTACAGCGAGGAAAATCTGCAGAAGCTCATTGAGAACACGCAGTGCGAGTGGACGCAGTTCAGTGTCAAGAGCACCATGATACGAAATGTCCTGCAGCAGTTGGAGAATCTCCTCGAAGAGAACTACAAGACGAAGGAGAGGGTTCAAGCCCAAGTAATCCTCCTGCAGGACTCCGTGAAGCCGCGTCAATATCAGCCTCTGCTAGAACGCAAGCGTTGTGGTAAGATCTTGGGGGTTTTATCTAACTTTATATAGCTCCTTCTCATTATAATCCTTCCCACAGAGAGCCTGGAGAACCGTATAGAGCACTTTGTGAAAAAGCAACGACTGATAGTCACGGAAGACGACAAGGAAACCGCGTGATCCTGGGATTGATAATAAAAATCAGTAAGAAACAACCTTAGATTCATGTTTTTTGCATTTTCGATTAATATATATAATGTAATATTGAACTTGTACAACGTTTCGAAGCTTAGCCTGGGTCTCTTCTATAAGGGGTAAATAATTTAAAATTGTAACTCCATACAATCGCTTACGTAGCTATTTGGGATTCTAGATGCTATATATAGTTCTTATTCAGGGGGACTTTGTACGATTATTACTAAACAAGAGACTTCACTTAAGGAAGCTAACATTTAACTTGGTTAAACGATGCAGGTGTGTCCATATTCAGGTGCTTATCAATGGGATGGGGTCAGATATGTTAGTTATGTGCCCATCGACTTGGCTTTTTGCAATCTGCAGGGAGAGATAGATAAGTAAATTGAAGCTGGAAGGATTTGAAGTGTATATCAACTCACTTTCTTCGCAAAATCTTAAGGACAATGGTGCCTTCGCGCACATTCTTGAAGAGTCCTATGGTTTCGGCATGGCTCATGCCCTGCACTGAGTTGCCATTGATCTCCACGATCTCGTCGCCTAGTTGAGGTTATTTTATTATTATTTATTATTATTATTTAATATTGCTCAAGGGCCAAGCTTACCCGCTTGCAGAGTGCCATCGTCGGCTGCCTGACCCGTGGGAAACACGGTCTTGACAAAGATACCCATGTTACCCTTGGGCGAGTCTCGTCCACCAACAATACTGAAGCCCAGGGACTTCAGGCCAGGTCCCTTGAAGAAGGTGATAGTCTTGGGCGTGCACCGACCACTGCCTGTAATATTTTGCAAATTAATTGGTATTCAAGGAGTTATCTTGGCCTTTTTTGGGGAGTGTTTTAAGTATTTAGACTCATGTTTTAATATTTAAATCAAATAATTAATATTAAGCCTTTCATTAGCTTCGAAACGGATCCAAAAACTAGTTTAAATCTTTAGAATTTAGTGGATTATCTTTGGGGTTATTCGTTGCTCACCCTCGCTCATGGAGGCGCGTATCACCTCCGCCATTTCCTCGTCGCGAATGGTTAGCTTCGCCACCGGCAGCGATGGACGATGATGCATTAGGGCAGCGGGAGGCGGCGCCAGCGATGAGGCGCCTCCCGATGTGGATGCTGGTGAGGATGAGGCATTAACATAGGGATTAGGCGAGAACAATGAGACGCTCTTTGGCGAGTGCTTGATGTAGAGTGATGTGTGTTGTGTCGCTGGCTGCGGCTGCTGCTGCTGCTGCTGGCTGTTAGTGAGATCAGTGGTGGTGGTGGTGGCCGTTGTAACTGGAGAGGATGGGGTGTTAGGAGCTGCCTCCCCCGCGGTTAGACTGTTAGGCGGCGCCTGCATGAACAGGCTGAGCCGCGACGAGCTCAGACGCGAGTGGGCAAACCGGAGCGAGCGATAGTGCGAGTTGGTCAGGTTAATGGAGTTCCGGGCGTAGTGGGTGCGCTGGCCAAACTGCTGGGGATTGGGGGATCCCGACCCAGCCAGGGCGGCACCCTCGGAGCAGCGCTTGCGGGCCAGCAGCTGCCACTTCTCGTCGTCCGCCAGCGAGGAGGCCACGCACACGCTCGCCGCCCGGTTTGCATAGACCGGCGTATAGGAGTCGTTGTTAGCAGAGGGATCACTCTCGTTATCCATAAACCTGTGGTGGTGGTGGTTAGGGGAGGAGGAGCAGCTGCTGCTGCTGCTGCTGCTGGCAAAGAGCGGGGTCGGTGTTAGAGCCAAGCTGCGCTGACCTGAGGAGCTGCGGGCCCGGCGCCGCAGCAGCTCGTGCTCGGGCGCACTCACGTCCAGCGAGTGGCGCGGCGTGGAGCTCCGGCGGTGCTGCATCAGCGGCATGGGCGTGGGCATGGTGCTGACACTGGCCATGGATCGGGCATCGCACTGGTCCTCGCCCTGCTCCGGATCCTGCTCCGCCTGCTCCTGGCCGCGCTCCTGCTGCAGCTGCAGGCTCTGCATGCTGGTCAGGCTGTCGGTGCTCTGCGTGCGCTGCACATAGCTCAGCCTGTGGCGCTGTCCGCTCATCCCGTCGATCCGGATTTTGGTGTAGAAGTCGGTGACGGTGGTCACCTCGTCGTGGGCTATCACCAGGTCGATGCAGTTGTCCACGAAGCTGCTCAGCAGGCGCTGGACCTCGGCAAAGGACTGGATGCCGCGCAGGTGCTTGCCATTCACGTTGACTATCTCATCGCCCAGGCGCAGACGACCGTCCCTGGAAGGATAGGGGATGGGGATTAGGATCAAAGGCTATAGTTTCTTAACTCCGCAAGGAATACCCACTTTTGCGCCATGCCATAGGGCTCCAGCTCCACGATGAGATACCGGAACTGCTGCTCATTGCTGTTGGTCATCACCGTCTTGGGCGAGAGCACGATCCCGATGTAGTCCTCCTGGCACTTGCGCTCCAGCTTCAGCTGCCTGAACCGCCGCCGGATCGTCTCCGTCTCGTAGTCGTAGTTGTAGCCGCCCAGCGAGACGGGGGCACTGCAGATGCTGCTGTTCCGCGTCGAAGAGGCGGCCAGTCCTCCCAGGCCCAGACCCATGCCCAGGCCCATGCCCACGCCCTCGGAGGAGCTGAGGGAGATGAGCGAGTTGCGCTTCAGCGTGCCCGAGGCAATAGATTCGGTATCTCCGCCGGAGATGCTCAGATTATTGCCCATCCGGGCTCCCGTCGCACCGCCGTCGCTGTCGTAGCCGGACTCGTTCGAACTCAGACAACTACTTAATCTTTGGTAAAGTGGTTCCCAGTCCTTGGAGGTGATGCTGTCGTTGCGCGACACGTTGCTCAGCATCGCCTGTTCGGGGGAGCGGCGCTGGGGCAGTGGCGACGCGGCCTGCATCTGCTCCTGGTGCTGCTGGAGGAGATCGCGCTGGTGCTGCTGCTGCTCCCGCTGCTGCTTCAGGTGGCCCGGTCCCTGGCCGTGGTTCTCCTCGGGCAGCACGGACAGTCGCGAGCGGAGGAAGGCATAGGGAAAGGCCCCACGGCGCGAGGGATCATGCTGGGCACTGGAGCCGGCGGCAGAGGCTCCCCCTCCTCCTCCTCCCCCTCCGCTGGAGCTGGGCGGGGATCCCAGACTCGTGACTGCACTGCCACTGCTGGTGCTGGCCGTCAGGCAACTGCTCACCTTGGCTATGTCGTCGCAGCTACTGGACTTCAGGCTGGCGATCCTCGGCAGACGCTGCTCCCGCTGCTCTCGCTGCAGGTTCAGGCCCTCGGTGGGATCGTCGCACTTGACGTAGGAGCAGCTGGACAGCTGGCTGGTGGAACTGCTCCTGTACAGCGTGGTGGCCGCCGGCGCAGCCTGCTGAGCCGCCTCCGAGGCCTTGAGCAGGTTGTGGGAGCGGTGGTTCAGCATTCCGGTGGATCCGATCCGATGGAAGAAGTTCTTCAGCGCCTTCTGTGGGCGGGCGGCCGCCTGGAACTGATGCGTGGGCGTCGACTGGGCACTCTGGCTCTGGCCCACATCCTGGACCGACTGCTGCTGCTGCTGCTGCTGCTGCTGCTGCTGGCTCTGCTGGTGACGCTGCTTGATGGTCTCAATGGGCCCCGACTTGCACTTCTTGAGCGTGTTGCTCTGATGGCCGCCAGTGGGTGAGGGCGAGGCCGAGGACTTGGCCGTGGATCCACTGGACGCACTCTTGTGGTGCGTTGGCGAATGGAAGAGACTCCTCAGGTCCGAGTGCGACTTGTGGGCGGCGGCGGGCGAGTCGCTGCGCTTCAGCAGATCCAGTTTGCGGCTCATGCGCTTGCCCCAGGTGAAAACTGCAGAGCAGGAAGGGATTTGCAATCAGAAAGCGATTTCTAACTTAATTATAACACTTCAATAAATCCCAACGCCTCGCCGCAGAGACGCCGTGACAGTTGAGAAATGTCCAGGCCTCCGCCCTGGACTTGATCTTGGACACGGCCAATGACTAGTGAGCTCTGTGGCTGTGGGGCAGCTGCCCCAGCTCCCCAGCTTTCCAGCTGCATTGTGGTCAGCCTGTGCCACGTGCTTGTGACAAGGCATCCAATTTCAAGGCATTTGTGGTCGCGGTTTTCCCTTGATAAAGTCACAAAAAGAGAGGGTCGGCTCTGAAGATCTTTGGACCCTAAACTGACATTGAAGCCTTCTGACAAGTGAGGTTGGTGGAAAGCGGGAATTGGAAAGGTTCCACTATGTTTTAAAAATCTAAAAACTATATTTTTCTTGATTAAATACCTTGAAATTGGGGAGAAATATTCGAAATATTTGAAATATTTATTAGAATCTTAAGGCTTTTTCATTAAAGCCTTTCTCTGCGCTTCTCAATGTTTCTCGAGGGCTTTATGTATCATCCTTAGTAACCTAACTTCATATTTTAAGCTCAAGGTCTGATAACTTACTTATCTATTATTTATCGCCTTTCTCAGCACTTCTCAATGTTGCTAGGAGACAGCAGTAACCTCACTTTTTTAACCGCATTATTACTTATTTTTAGAGCCTTTATCTGCACTTCTCAATGTTTCTCGAGGGCATTATTTATCATCTTCAGTAAATTAACTTCATATTTTAAGCTCATTTCTATTTTAACAGATCTCCAAAAACTGATAACTTACTTATCTATTATTTAGCGCCTATCTCTGCACTTCTCAGTGTTTCTAGGAGACATCAAGTATCCTCCTCAGTAACCTCACTTTTTTAACTACTTTTTTTCACTACTATTAATTAATTCTAACCGCCTAAGATTGTTATTACTTATTTTGTAGAGCCCTTCTCTGCGCTTTTCAAAGTTTTTAGATTACATCAAGTATCCTCCTCAGTAACCTAACTTAGAATTTTCAAGTTCCAGGTCATTCTAACAGTTTCCCAACTTTTTAGAACACTTTTCTTAGCAGTACATATTTGTATATACTTCCTGAGACTACGTAGCTCACTGTCATATTTTTTTTACGTAGAAAGCACATTCTCCTCGCCCTAAGCTCCTTTTATTTATGATTAAACATTTAAATACCCTTCCTGCAACGCCCAGGTACTAACTAATTTTATTTGCCATCAGAAAATCAGAGAAACATAAGTAAGTAAGCCCATTCAGCAAGCTATTGATTCACAGCATTAGCAGCCCATCTCCTCACCCATCGAATGATGGTAATTCTGCACAGTTATTGAGCAATAAACACACCTCAATTACTAATAGAGCATAACCAATCATTAAATGGACGACTCGGATTGCCCATCACCCAGCGGATATCTAATAACGTCGTAAAATAGCTTAACGATCGGCCAGAAGGGGGCCTCGAACAGCACAAACACTTAGAGAAGAGCAAACGGAGCTCTGAGAGCTCCAAGAGCTCCGAGCTTTGAGAACGATCCTCTTGGGATCTGGTTAATAAACAAATTTATGCGCTTGTTCCATATTTATCGCCCTGGCCAGACGCAGGAGGAGTTGGCGCGGCTCATGGCCGGCCAGCAGATGAGGTGGCTTCGGAACAATTAGCATAAAACATGCACAGCCCAAAGATTCGATGACCAAGGAGGAGGCATATAGCCATTGTGACTTGGCTTGGTCAATAAAATTTCCTAAACTATTTTCATCAAAAAGGAAAACGCAAAGCGAGGGAGGAGTGGGAGGAGCAGGGCCTAGCCCGTGACCAGTGATGCGAGGCAGTGACTCAAGTCACCGAACTTAACCCACTTAAAACGCCCACGACTTAAGGTCTTAACACCAAGAAATTTGTAAATATTTCCATTAAATAATTGTTAATTAATTGAACAGCTAACCAAATTCCATTTTCCCCGACTCCTTTTCCTGCTAATACTCCTGCCTTTGTTCCTGTTGAGTCACTGCCTCCAGCTGGTGATCATCGCTGGCCATCTCTGGCTCTCTCCTCCTTGGCCTTCTTGGCCTGACTCGTGCCAAAGTTGTTTAATAGCCGCAGCCTGGCCGCAGGCCTTGGTCCGCTCAAATTGCCCTGGCTGAGGCCATGTGTGGGCGCTCCCGCTATGGCCTGGAAGAAGCCGGGGAGGACGGCATTGGTGGGCCAGGGGGTTGGCCGGATTCAGAGCCAATGCAGGTTGACAGGCGCTCCACAACGGCACAGAACTCCACCCAAGGCCTGACCGAGTTCGCCTTTGATTAAAGTTTTCACCAATGCAATCACACTGGGAGGAGGAGGAGGAGGAGGAGGAGGAGGAGGAGGAGCTGGAGGACCAGGAGAAGCTGCAGCAGAGTGTTAAACAATAATAGGAAACGGCGCGCGGGCATCAATTATATGACAACCTCAGCCACACTCCAAAGCGAGAGAGAGAGAGAGGCTTCCCCCTGGTCTCCTCTCGCTGTGGCCCCATCTCCATCTCCATCTGCAGTCACCGCCGGCCACATGCCACAAATTCTACACCCACTTAACTTTCAAGACGGTGTCAAATGCCCGCCAGCCCAAGACGGCCCGCTCCTCTGTGGCCGCCGCTGCCTCCTCCGCTTTTCCTCCGAGTCGCAGTCGGAGACGGAGTCGGAGTCTTGGAGAGATGGCTTTGTTGCAATTTTGCCGGCTGACATGCAAGCGATGTTGAAGCAAAACCATTTGAGTCGCCTGGCCTGGCATCTGAATCTTAGAACTGAGCATCTGAAGTGCTGCAGAGGAGGCAGAGGCCATTGAGAGGGGGGAGTGTGGTGCGGCGGGGGGAATGGGGTAAGGAGCAGAGTCAGGGCTCTCTAGAGTTGCCAGGGCAAATATTACTAGATATATGTGAAGTCTCTGCAAGAGTTTAGGAATATTTGAGCTCCTTTTCTAATTATTTTGAACAAACTAAATGTTGGGGTATAATTTTTTATGTAAGTAAATAGAAGATCTCACTTTCTTGCCATTAAAAAAGTTGTATCTTTTAATTCAAATTATTAATTATTATTGCTTTCGTATATGTTATAAATAAAATGATTAAAAATTGTGGAACTAATTTCCAACAATACATATGCCCAACAATATTCTTAGCCCTTACGGATATTTCGCCTAGCTTCCTTAAAGTATTTTAAACATTAAATTTGAGTAAAATTTAGCCAAATTATTATTGTCTTTGTTCATGAAAAAAATACAATGATTACAAGTGATTTAATTTGTGAAAATCCGAAAAAAGAAATGCCAAAGAATATTCTTAGCTTTTATAGTAATCTCTGATAGTTTTTACAAGTATTTGAGCTATAAAAATCGCTATAATTTTTAAAGAAACTATTATTTACTTGATTTATGTTATGAACATTATTTTCTTTTAATGCCTAAATAACTCTTGTTATGATAAAATATTTAAAAGCCAAATATAAATTCGTTTTTCAAAGTATTTGTGCCAGTTAATGCATATTTATTATTACACTGCCACTCCTGATGATTATTTTCTATAAAACAAACGACAAAACCCTATTAAAAACCCTCCTTAAACCAATATTTATTTAATGATATGGATGTGGAGTACTTTGTATAAAACAAAATAACTGCAAAAACCCACCCGAATTTCAAGAGAACCCACCTCCCAAACAAAAGATTATTCCACTTCACATCAAATTGATATGCATCAGAAACTCCCTCAAAAAAAAAAATATATAAAACATCACCGAAAAGAAGTTCAATAACCAAAGGCCATGGGAATGGCGAATACTTAAGTATACTTTTATGTAAATGTGCAGGCAAAAGTCGCCGATTTTGTGCCACTTTCAGATCAAACGGAATCAGCATCAAGATCGGAATCGAAATCAGTTTGTGGAAGTCGCGAGTGCACACGGCATGCAATATAATATCTCACGTACCAATGCTCGGATTGCTGGCCAAGAATTTGGCCAACTCGCCGGCTCCCAGCTCCAATGGGAGATCGATAATCGCCTTGGCAGTGGCGCGGCATCGAGCGGTGGAATCAAGTCAAGAGGAACGTGTAATAAGCGATAATCCACAATAAATGCGCATGCGTGCAGCGCCAGTAAAAATATTGAGAAATGGAGGCGGAGTAGGAGGGAGGAGTGGGAGGAGTCGGAGGAGGTGCTGAAGACTCTCTTCTGTGGCGAAAAACGATCTTCAAACATTAACTGGACCGAAAATTATGGCCTTGTGCGAGATGAGAGAGTGCGACTCGAAATGCTTATTGATTTCTCATCTTGGCGATAATATAGAGTTCTTTTAATATCTCTAGAGTCAAGATCTTGGGATCTACGAGAACTAGAGATATGAAATTTGGTATGTGGAGTCTTAAGATACTTATTTTGCAAAGGTTGGCTTACACTTTGAGATATCTTCTTGAAAACTAAAGGAAAACAATATTAGAAGACACACTATATGATAAAGGTTTCTTATTTTAGATGAAAACTTAATCCTCTCCACACATAAAAACATAAAGCTGTTTCTGCAGTTACTTTCTAAAATATTCTCCTTAGGCAGCCCCCAAAAAGTAGGCTATAATTTATTTATGACCAAGTACTAGGTATAATAATGGTCGTGGCACGCGCTTATTCAACTTGTCTAACTTCTGTCCAAATGGTGAAAGCCTTAACAGATATAAATATTTATTTAGCCATGCCATATAGCTTTATGGCTTTATGTAAGCCCGAGAATTGACCTTGGGGCGACACACATTGGGCAAAACTTTAATTAAAGCCAATTAAGTGGCGGCATTAGAGGCGGCAAAAGCTCAACGAACCCAGAATATGTGACTTTGGCATGCAATGTGGATGGCGATGGCGATGATGGCGCTGTGGCGATGTATATGGCTTTGGAAGATGAATGAAAGCAGCTGCAGATTCCGTCTGCGATTCCCGCGCCACCTGATAAAACCGGCCGCCATATCTATCTGCACCGCCTGTATCTGCAGCTGTTTGCTGGTTGCTTTTGTCGGCCAGATTCCCGGCTTAAGTTGGCTCCAAGTCAAAGCAATCATCAAACGCTTTGCGGTTGCCGCAGAGAAGAAGCGGGCAGGGGGGGGGAAAAGGCATTATTTGAATTGCCATTTGGCCAGAACTCGGCTTCATAATGACGCTCTGCGGTTGGCAGAACAATTGGAAAATCGGAAAATGCACAGGGAGAGAGGCAACAAAAAAGTGAAAATGGGGAAAAGTTTGAAACTATCTCTTTTTTTCTGGTTATTTTCCCATATTTAATACAGATTTCTTCATCACAGCCACTTCCTCTGCCCTCATTTATGGGCTTACCTAACTGGCTGCTCCGCTTACAACTCCGCTCCGTGATGATCGACTCGAGGCGAAACCTCAATCACATATCACATAACAAATGGCAAAAAATAAAATAAAATAAAATAAAATACTCATTGAAACTAAACTGAACTCAACCAGAGTAAAGTGAACTGAACTGAACTGCACTGAATGGCAGCATATAATGCCCGGCTTTGTCACACTTCGTCGGCTGCTAATGTCGGGAGTTAAATACACTGTAAATAAATTATTTGAGAAGTCTAGATTCCTTTAAATAAATTTTGGAATAAATTAGGCTTTTTATAAAAGATTTTATAATCTTTTTTAACAATAGGAAGTCATAGATCTGTATTATTCTATGTCTACACTTGAAGTTCTCTAAATACTTTATAAATAATTTAAATACCGAATACAACAGGCGGCAGGGTGAGGTATTCTGTGAGGTTTTCTTTGGAGAGTCAGCCGAGACAAATAGGAACCCCTCAGGATTTATCGGAAATTAATATTGGAACAGGTTTTCTATACTTCTTTAAATGACTTTCAAATCACATCCCAAATATTTCTCCAAGAATTTCCCGCACTCCCTTCTCTGAGTGCACAGCATAACCTTTTTTGGGGTGGGGCCAATGGCTCCTCTTCAAAAGCGGGAACCACAGGCTGCTCCACTCGTGCCGGGAGGGCTGAAAACAATACAAATTCCAGTTGCAGACAGCGGATTCGGATCGCATTACAGCCACATTACAGTCGCTGTGTTGTCGTCGTTGTCGTCGTCGTCGTCATCATCGGCGTTCATTGATGCGAATTCGGGTCAATACGGTATTTCGTACGGCCAAACATGCATCGAACGGGATGATGACAATTGGCAACTGATTCCCCCAGCAAATGCGGAAGCCAGTGGGAGTGGTGGCGCTCCGCTCCGCCTATGTTTAGCTTCCGAAATTAATTGTTTCAATTAAAAAGCGCTTTAAGCCGGAGCTCCTAATACCTGGGGCTGACAACAGCACACTCCACTCTACTCTCTCCTCTCTACTCTCCCGGTAATTTATGGACACCTTTGTGTACCAAAAATAAAATACAAAATGAGGAGGAAATCGGGTGGAAAAAGAAGCACTCGAGGCGCCGCCCGCCACTTGATGGCAAAATCAATTTCCCTACATTCGCTCGGATTTGGTGTCTATTTTTGGCCCATGGCCCAGGGCGGAGGGATGGATAAGTACTCGATGCTTACCATTTCTCGTGGTGCTGGCCAAGGAAGTGGAGCTGGAGCTGGTGGTGGTGCTGCTGCTGACGTCATGGCCGGGATTGAGGTGGCTGCTGCGATTCAGTTCGTTGGCTGGCAAGGAATTGGATTTGTGCTCATCGTCCAGGACCACCACGGGCACAGCGGTCACCAATTTGTAGTCGGGCAGGTGACCTGCATCGAGAAAGGGAAATATTATCAGTTTTAAATGCTTTTTCAATGATTAAACAGGTGAGAACTAAAGTGAATCACCTATTTACATTCGATGTTGCAAGTACTAAACGAATTCGTCTCTTCAAATCCAAATATTATATTTATAACAAAACCTATTTAAAGCCACGGGAAATAGCTTTGATCGCTTCCTGTTCCGCGTGAGTCATTGGACAGGGGAAAATATCGGTTGAGGAAATGAAAGAACAGTCATTGACTTTCTGAATTTCGAGAGATTGTCAGGGAGAGTGAGCTGCCATATATTTGCCCAGCGATAAGGTGCTGCCCTCTTATTAGGCTTACCATAAGTAGGCTGCAAGTCAGTTTAATTACAATTTTCCATCGTAATGGACGCGGCACTCCCAGTCATAATTTTACTGAGTTTAACTTGGTTTCTGAACCCACTTCAGGCGGTTTTTGATGTCGATAATTATAGAAAACTCATGGTTTCACTGGAGACACATCTAAATGGAAGTTCTGTGGATTTCGATACTTGGAGCAACAAGATGAGCCTCGAGTTGGAGAAGGAAATGCAGGAGCGAGTGGCCTTCAATGTAAACTGGACGGAAATCCCACAGACGGAAGACTCTCTAGTGAAAATGCAACACCTACTCAAGCCCAGTAATTCCCTCAAATTACGCCTTTGGATGTGCTTTTATAAGCATCTCAATAATACCTCGCAATTGTCAAAGACTTTGCGAACAAACTTTGCCTGGGAATTGAGAGACCTTCAAAGGAATCACCCAAAGAAATGGAACTATGACCTGCAAAGCATGTGGCAGAGCTTGCCGCGATTTTTAAGGATTGTAACGCAAAGCCAATGGCTGTGTCTGATGCACAAAAAGGAGATGTTCTATGTTACGGCTGGCTATCATCTGGAATTGGGTGCCAATGACAATTGCAGCCTGTGGCAGGTTCAGGAGGAGCGAGAAGATTACTTGCTGCTTTTGGTTAATTTGTGCTATGAAGAGCGCTATTTCTTCGTCAACATCCTGGAGGATTACAACGGATCCTACCAGCTGCTGCGACCCACAAGCTACATGAACAACACATTTTGTGTGCACAAAGGTCTGGCTTACTTTAGGGAGAGCTCTCAAGTTTCTCCATCGGATTTGGGTTGCCAGTGGAAATTAAATGATTGCAGCGGATATGCGGATTATAGAATTAAGTAAAACTATAAAGAATAGGTAGTAGTTAATTCAATAATTAAGAAAAACTATGGAGATTAGATGTAAGTTAATGGAAATAAAATAAATATATGAAAAACTTTTAAGCTAGAAATATATTTAACACGGCAAGCATTGTTGTTCCTAGAAAATCGAAGAACCATTTACAAAAGGAATTTGCTAATTAAATTATCGCAAAGTATTTTAAAAGAATTAACTTCTGAGCTTGTAGATCTCAAAACCGACAGCCAAAGGTGGGGTATTCCGTGAGGTTTTGTTTGAAAGTCAACAGCAAGTTAACAGAAGGAAATTTGGTATATCTGTGTATTTTTCTCAAGTGAATACTAGAACAGGATAATGTCAAATGGTTTAAATGAGGAAAAGAGTTAAAATATTCCTCATTTTGTGTATAATTTAAGTATAAAATGAATATATTTAAAAATATATTAAATTAATTTGTTTAAATGTAATTTTTTAATCATTTTCGTTAGTAAATAAATATTTGTTTTAATTCCCTAGCTCTTATTTTAACTTCTTTTATAAACCTATACTTATAAATTAAATGCTCAAAGGGCTGCCCTTACCATTTGGCGTCAGGGATCGACTGCTGGGATTGGAGGGCGCAGGATTCGCTCCCTTCTCGTACAGACAGCTGCTGGAGGCGGCGTGCAGTCGCTGAGCAACATACTGCTGGTACTGGGCAGCATGTTGCTGGTGCTGCTGATGCTGCTGCTGCACAGTGGCTATGTTGCTGTTGCTGCCATAGCTTAGCAGCAATGTGGCCGAGCTGCTGCCAGGGTTGCCCCCCAGTTTGACGGGCATGGGCACATAGATTGTGGGTTGCTGCTGCTGCTGTCGGTGCAGAGTGGTGGCCTCTTGGAGCGACATCACCGACATGGCCGATGGCGTCTGCCGGCCACTTAGCAGACAAGTGGGCGTGGCCGTGCGTAACGGCTGCTGCTGCTGCTGCTGCGGATGATGTTGCTGCAAAACGCCGGCAGCAGATGCTGACGCCGTCGTGGTCGTCGTAGCTGTGACCGTGGCCGCAGTGGCTCCTGAGCCAGCTCCACTGCTGGCCAGCGTGGTGCAGCTAAGGATCATGACGGGCGAGTGGCGGCGGTCGTGGAGATCAGGCAGCGAGGAGGAGATGCTGGCGCTGCTCACAATGCTCTTGTTCAGTCGCTGGCTGCATGTTGCCGGCGTGCGAGACTTGTTGCTGGTGCTGGAGTTTTCGGGACAAAGTTGCTGGGGCGTATGTTGCTGAGCGGCCAAGGTGCTGTAGGTGTCCGTGGATTTGCGCGTTTTAAAGAGACGCATGCTACGTGGCTGTGGCGCTGGCTGCAAGAAATACGCAAAATTGTGGGTTAATTTTTGGCGGAAAAAGCTGAATTACAAAAATTACCCTAGTCTAATTTTCATTCCCTATTTGCTTTGCTTTTTTCGTCCAACGGAGCGTATAATTAACGCCAATTGCAGCAAGTTTTTCCCGTGTTGCCAAGCCGCTTTGGCAAACTATTGATTTCCTACTTTCTGTGAGTTGCAGCTACCCCAGATAGTGGCCGGCTTAATTCCCAGCTCTATTTGCTTGCCATGGCTGTATTTATAGAGTACTGTCTGCTCTATAAATACACACACTCCCCGCTTATCAGTGCCACCCAGCAGCAGGCAGCAGGCACTTCCCCGTACATTATCTATAGCATGTATGGTTCAATAAACGCATCAAAGGTGATTATCGCACATAATCGTAAAAAATAGCCAAAAACATGCTGTGCATATATTTGCTCAGGCATTATTTGCCTCTGGCGGTGTCACAATATTTGCTATATAGAAAAATACTCGTGTAGAAATCAAGGAAAGGCAAAGAGCCCGGCCCGAAGGTCAGCCAACAGCTGCCGCTGCCGCTGCCGTCGCCGTCGAGTGGGTGGACGGGCGGGCATTGAACCATGGCTGTAAGCGAGCGAGCGGAGATGGAGATGGCTAATTTAGCCGACTGCCTTTTACTTTTCAAGTTGGCCAATGGCCCAGCCATGTAGTCAAAGCTAATTTGATGTTTTACGAGCCTGCTAACCAGGTAACCAGCTAACCGGAGTTAGTCGGAGTCGCAGTTGGCCAGCTGCAATCGCCACAAGCATCAAAAGTGGCCCTCAGTGGCGGCTAATTGATGTGACATTTGCGTGTGCATCACAGGAACAGAGAGAGAGAGGACACACTTTGTGCACCGTGGATAATTAGTTTTCAATTAATCCAAAGATTTAAATAGAATTTAGTCAGTTAAGGAGGTGGCGCGCCAAACTTCGTATCCCTCTAATTTATTAAGATTTTCTAAGTCAACAATGTACAAACATATTTAAGATTTCTACACTCTTGCAGTCGAAAATATGAAATTCGATCCATTTTATGGCAAGAAGATTATATAAAGAAAGAGAATACGCAAGGCTATTCGTAAATTTGTAAGATATAAAGAGTCTTTTCCCCATTTTATTTCAAGTGCAAGTCCCACAGCACAGTGGTACCAAATCCGAAATAACCCCCATAAACCTCTCTCTTTTTTGCTTAGTCTTAAAGGTTTTGGCCATAAACAATAAGTGCTCGATAGCGAAATAACAAACTTATTGGAGTTAACAGAGTATTTAGCAATCCTCTTATAATAGGCCTAAAAAAATAAAACAAATTCTAAGCTTGACTAACTCAATTTGAAATGATTTGTTTGCTCTCTTTGATGGCCCAATAAAAAGTGATTTTCTGAGCCAGCTTAGCAGCCAAAAAAGCTTAGCTTAAACAATGATTAATTTATTGAGCAAAAGCAAACAACTTATCTGGCTATAAGTGAACAATTTTAGAATTTAAAATGAAGCCTATATCGGGGCCATAAATACGCTTTAGACCACTGTCCCCCTGGCAGGTTAATTTCTTTTCTTCGCTGGCGCTTCTTAATGGCTTCTTGGCCATATCCCCCAAGATATGCTCCCTGACTACTGGTCAGTAATAATTTTGCTCATTTTATCAAAAGCATTTGCCTGATTTTTATAGACGCTTTTAGCCTGCGGCTTAGAACTGAACAATATGTTGTTGTAATGTGCATTTAATTGGCCGGCCAGAGAGGTCATTGCCATAAATTTCCAGGGCTCCTTGTCTAATTAATAGTGCAAAATTTTAATGGCCAGGAGATGGCATCGCTGCCCAGTTGGGGTTCCCAGAGAGAGAGAGAGAGATAGAGAGAGGGAGATCCGAGTGAGATCCGAGAGAGATCCGGGCAAATGGCCGCCTTGTTTATGGGGCGAAACCAGTTTCAAGGACGCGCCGCTGGCGCAATTCCAAGAACCTCACTTGGCTCATTACCACATGACGATCTGTGGCTGGTCTGGATGCGGAGGAGATGGAGCTCAGGAGTCGTGGGCAGTCTTAAACGTGACTCTTTGTCCGCGGGGCTGACGATTGCTAAGTTATTTTTTAAACTGCCTTTCAGTCGGACAAGGACAAGGCTTAGCTAAGATGGCATCCTGCTTTATAACCTCCTCCTCCCTCCATAATTCTCTATACTTAATTTTATTTTAATTTGCCCCTCTCTCCCCCCCTCTCTCTCTCTGGCCGTGGCTTTATTTTTTTCTTAATAAGTAATAACAACATTTTCGCCTCGATCAGGCAGGAGAAGCCGGCTGCCTCGGCAATCGCCGTCGCATAGTTGTAAAATTCCTGTAAACAAGCCGGGGCTGCCACAGCTGTGGCATGCAGCATGCGGCATGTGGCAACTGGCAACTGGCAACACAAACACACAGACAGGCAAAAGAACATACTGGTCAACACACACACACACTGATTCAGATGATCTCCCGCCAACAATTGCTGCAATGGATTGGTCCAGGGGTTGCCACGAAAGTTGGTCAGGGAAAAGAATGATCTCTTACCACAGGTCGGAATTTTTTTATTTTAAAATAAAATATCTTGTTCAGTAATTGAATTTAAGAAAGTTCTATAGAGCTTCTAGATATATTAATTATGTCCTTATATTTTTAAGATTTGAATGGAAAGGTCTTCAAGAAGCTCTTTTATTCATTCCCTAAAAATTCAATATTTAAGGTATTTGAAAATAGTTCTTGTGGTGTTCGTAAGCTTGATTTTCCAGGTTTAAGATACCTCAAATCCTATCTGGCTGAAACTGCTTGACCCACCCTCTTTCTGGCTTTATCACGGGGCCAGGCAGGCGCAAGAGTTGTTACCTTTTGTTGGCACAAAACTTTTTGAGTTATTTTTTCTGTGCATGCCTTACATACAGGGGCCGGCGCGGCATACACATACACATATATCGTATATCGTATATATATATTTTCGATATGGCCTATCTACCCTGCGCCTACATGTGTGTGTCTACTACTGGCAAGTCCGCATTCTTTTAAAGGTTGCCAACTTGGCCGGGGCCGAAGCCGAGGCCCAAAAAAGAAACAGAAACGGAGCGGCCGCAGACAACAGAGTCCGAGTTTTTGGGCCCAAGACCAGTTCGAACCTCGGAACGAAACATAAACCGAAAACCAAAAACCAAAAAACATTTGCCCAGCGGCAGCGGCAGCAACAGCAGCAGCAGCTTTGGCGCATGCGTTTGGTTTTTAGTTTTCATTTTCGTTTTCAAAGTGTTCTTGGTAGCCAAAAAAATGAAAAAGGTAAACAGAAATTCCAAATCAGAAATGCACTGAGGAAAGAAGTAGCTTTCTAAGTTTTCATAATATTCAAAAGAATATATATAACTGATTAAAAGATAGACTAGGAATTTCCCTAGACTTTAGACTCTCTTTAGAAGGTTAAATGCATCTACTAAACCGCGAGTCATGGGTTTGACTCCCTCCCGTTGCAAGGCTAAGCTTAAAATAATAAGTATTTTCAGGCAATGCCTTGATTTAGTTAATCTAATATAACTAATCTACAATACAACCCCTTATCTAACCTCTTATTTTCAGAACATATTCAAAATATAGCCAACCCCTTTTTCTCCCCGTGTTTATCCGACATTTTTTAAGCATTTATTGGCTGGCTCTCTTAATTGCTGAGCAGAGAAATCAAAATCAAAATCAAAGCCAGACTGCAGCTAGAAGTGAGCCAGTTGCTCCAACCGATGAAAAGTGGCTGACCTTCAGCCGGCACCTGTTTGCCCAGTGTGCAGGAGAGGATTATCAGAAGTCGCTGTTCCAGCTAATTAGGCATATCAATATGATTATCCTGCTGTGGCAAGCGTTGCTGTTGCTTCTTGCTGCTGCTGCTGCTGCTGCTGTGACTCATCGGCGAACTTGCTTCTGCTGGAGTTGGAATGTTGCCGCATCGCATGGCTATAAATAGTTAACCTAATCAAAATGCAGGCGTGTAAGCAAACCATTTGCATAGTTGTTGATGTTGCTGTAGTCGTTACTATGCTGCCTGTGGTTGTAGCTGCTGCTGCTGCATGTTGCATGTTGCTGCTGCTGCTGCTGCGGCTTCGGCTGCTGCTGCTGGCAATTAACTTTGGCATGCGCGCAGACATTGGTCTAAATGTCAAGGTAAATTATGATGCATTCAGCTATTACGTCTAATAGTCCGAAATTCATGCACGTGTGCAGGTAACTATTTTTAGTGCTTCGGCAATGACAGATCACTAAGGGAGAGAAAACCTGCTGCTGCTCCTCCTCCTTCTGCTTCTCCTCCCCCCTCTTATTTGATCCATCTACCTGGCTGCGCCCTTTTCTACGCTAATTAAGCTGCGACTCGGACTCCGACTCGCAGCCAGTCTTAGTTTTATCTCCGCCCAGACCAAGGCCAAGGCCCCGGCGATTGCCATCTCTCTGGAAAGATGAAAATGAAGATGGGCTGGCAATTGCAGGAAGGGGAGGCTGCCCCACTGCGGTTGCAACATTTAATCATCACATTGCTGCAAAAATCGTATCATTAGCGTTTTTACGATTACGCGCTTTATCAAAATAGCTGCAATGCGGCAGCCCAGCAGCAGCAGCAGCAGCAGCAGCAGCAGCAGCAGCAGCCAGCAGCAACAGTTGCTGCAACAGTTGCTGCATGCAGCATTAAGCAATAGCAGCAGGTTGCTGCTGGGTGTTCGCACTGTGGGTTGGAAAGTGGGGGAAATTCTGGGGAAAGTAAAGGAAAAACCATACTATGGATGGATGTATAAAATAAGTTATACTTTTGCCTATAATACTAAACCTTTTTTTGGCCAAAGTTTAGGCCTTAATGTTTAAATTCCTTTAAATACAAACCAGAAATGGTACGCTTTTACAAAAAAGGGCTAATAAGAGAGTTTCACTTTGGATTTAGTAAAGCCTTCAAAGTTACTGATCGTATATTTAAAAGAACTTAGTTTAAGGGATAATGCAGGGACTTAAAAACATATAAAACGTATCTTTAAAAACAAAATAAATCACCAAATAACTACAAATTAGATAATTTCCTAAAGCTAACAGCATTTTTGTCATTTTCTTGAGCTTTTTACAAATTCCAAACTATAAAATTCTCCATATCCTTGCTTATTCTCCTTATTTCCAACCACTGTGCCTTTGATGATTAAATATTTTGTGTCTCTTCTGCAGAAAATTGCTGGCACACACACACACACCTCGACTGAGGCACACACACATACCTCCTAGGTATACTGCGCTTACATAAAACGAAAAGTGAAGTGTAGAAGGCTGAAAAGGCGGAAAAAATTCTAATCAATGCTATCAGCAACATGGTTGCTGCCTCATATGCTGCTGCTGCTGCTGCTGCTTCTGTTGACTGGCAGCAACTTTGTTGTCGTTGCTGCCGCTGCAGCAGCACGTACCTGTAATTTTTTTAATTGCGGGCAACAATTTTGCAATTGGTAGCAGCACACACAACGGTAGCAGCAAAGACATTTTAATAACAAGATGCGTAACGACCATACATTTCAATTGCCATATGCAACCACTTTTTTAGCTAACGACGAAAATCGCGCTCTTTCCGTTCTCACAAAAAAGAGAGCGTAATAATCTAAAAATAGAAGATGTTTTCTAGTGTGAGTAAGAAAACAAGCGAGTGCGTAGATATAGACTCTCGAGTTCTTTAAAGGCTCTCTGGCATTTCAAGCTAAATTTCAAGAGAGCCTGGAGACAGCTCTTGATCCAGCACTAAAGAAAAGGACACCTTATTGTTATGTTGGTGTTATGATTTCTTCTCCTCTTTCCTCTTCCCACAATACACCCACAACTTGAAGCTCAAGCAGCCAAAAGTAAACAAAAAAATAACCCGATTAACTGATCGATTATGGCCAGAAGGCAGCAACTGTTGCTGTTGTTGGTAAGCCTATACTTTCACTGCTGTTGCTGCTGCTGCTGTGGCGCCACAGCAACATGTGTTGCCGCTGACAAGCACTGACAGGATGCAACAGGACACCAGCAACAGCCACAGCCACAGCCACATGTGATGCAATATATAGAGAGAAAAAAACGCAGAGAACCCAGACAAGCCTGGCCAATGTGATGCTTCACTTAATCAGGTGTTGCGTCTGATCCGCCACGACAATTACACACGAGTCGGCTGCCAATGTCGCTGATGTTGCTGCTTGTAGCAATTATGCCTTGAACTTGTTCTGACTGCACCGCAGCCACATCACACAGCAGAGCACAGCAGAGCAACATCAGCACTGCTCTGAAATGACAATTTCATTTGGAGAACCCGCAGAACCCACTGGCAAGAGGTTGTTCAACCCAATTGGCCATAGTTTCATGGCTTGTCATTAGCTAATGTATGACGGCAGTGGCAACACAGTGCACAGCAAGAAAAATAGCAGATGGAATATACAAATCATTATTTACTTGGGTAAGTTTATCTACCACTAATATTATTTACGTTTTAAAATCTTAAATTAAAATAATTTGTAGTGGAAAGACACCATTGTAGCTAATGAAGATGCTTGCCACCTTCTAAACATCGTATATTATTTTCTTTCCACTTTAACCTCCAGTTAAATAAGCACAATATAACTTAGGCATGCTTTTTACATATTAACATATTTAATAAATAATATTTAAGGTAAAAAACGCACAACAGTAACTGATAAGGAAGGTTGCCACATCCTACATATTGTATATTACAAGGACAGTCTCTGTGGCTTCGAATTCTTCCCACTTTAACCTCCAGTTAGCTAAGCACAATATACTTAAAATTAATTAAATCTTACAAAATTAATAAAATATTATTTAAATTAACTAAACACAAAAGTAAACCTCCCAAATATATGATATTGCAACAACCTCCGACAGTCTCTGTGTTTTAAGTTGTGTTATTCCGATCTTCCCTTTCTAACCTCATGTTAACTTCGTTAATAACTATTTATTAACAGAGTTATTAGACCGCAATGATATTATATATATTATGTTTTTATGTAATAAGTATATTTCATATAGATTTCTTTCCCTGTAGCAATCTGCGGTGTAGCATTGAAATACTAAAAAAAGAGGAGTGCTTAGGAGTCGTCGCTTGAACCTCAATTATGAGTGCACATGTGTGCACTCTAGGAATTTGTGCATTCTGCAGCTGTGCAGCTTTCGGAGATTCTTGCCAACAAGCTTCTCCAAGCCCAAGAACTCCAGGCCCCCAGGCAAAAGGTGTAAAATGCTCAGGCAGACCTGGTCCTGAAAAGTGAAAGGTAAACACTAGCCGGCCATTATCCCCGAGAGATTAGCAGAGATCCCAAAGTTTACTCCGGATCTCTGTCAACATGTTTATGTCGCTGCTGAGTGATGGTTGCGGCCAGGTTTATGGCATCAATTCGGGATCGTAATGCCCGTCGACGCGTTGCTCACTTTTGACACCTCGATGATTTTGTGTGTCAGGCAAACATAAAAGTCAGAAGAAACCAACCGGCGACAAATTCCACGACAACAACGACACTAAAACAATAAATAGCGACTGAAACGAGAGGCAGGCGTTTGTCACTTTTCACTTTTGTTTGGGACCGAAGATATCTTTGACAATAGCCTGAATGAAGTGCCTTGTATAAGAGATACTACCTTTTAGATCCTCAAAATAAGGCTCTTTCTCTGCAGGATCTCCTTCTCTCATCTCCAGTTTCTGTATTTCTTTACCCCAATTAAAAGCAAGAACTTGTCTCTGTTGTTTTTTGGATAATTTCCTTGATGGCTGCTCATTAGCTAAGAACACAAATCACTCGGTCCCTGGCTAACAAGCAAAAATAAGTCTCCAAAGAGCCAAGAGCCTGTGTTGCCTGTGCTGTGTGTGTGCCACTCGAGGCGAAAGCAATTTCCTTGGAAAATTGCTCTGCCTGCCAGGCTGAGGCAATCTCTCAGGAGCCAAAGAAGAGCGCTTCATCAATTTTTATACTTTATATATATCGATGAAGACCCATTTGGTTGATAACTCCATTTGTGGCAAATGTTGCGCACGCGCGTTTTAGTTGCTCTCGGCTCTCGGCTCCGTTGCTCCTGCTGCTCCTGCTCCAGCTCCAGCTCCAGCTGCAGCTCCTACTCCGCTGATGATGTTGCCGTTAGTAAATTTCGCGCGAAAAACTTCAAAGTTGTGGTTGCAAAAGGCAAACGCACGTGTTGCTATGCTCGCTATGAGGATGTGGCCTGCCGTAACAGTTGCTGGCCGGCCGTTTAGGCCAAACTTGGTAAATTGTTTTGTTGGCCTTTCTTTTTGCAGAGTGCTGTGGCTTATATGGCCAGGCCTTTTGCCGAGTGAGAGTTGCATACTAATGTCAACGAGAGAGGAGTGTTTTTTGTATTCCCCCCCAACTCAGCGATTTTAATTACCAGGCAGAGGTAGAGATCAGAGGCAGAGGCAGAGGCAGCAGGCTCTAAAGCTCTTCGATTTGGCACAATTTACATATCAAAGCGAGCGAAGCAAACTTCCTGCTGTTCCACACCCAAAGCAGAGGAGCAGCGAGGCCAGAAGCAGCAGCAGATGTTAGCCATGGGTCAAGACCGAGTTGCTGGCCATTTACAGCAGCCACTTGCTCATGATCATGACGCTGAGACGCTGACGATGATGATGCTGCCACTGGGAGTCCATTGGCCCTCATGCTGTTTACTTGCACCACTTTTTGTTACGTGTTTGCTGTCTCTGCCGAAGCTGCTGCTGCTGCTGCGAGTGTGCGAGTGTGCGAGTGCTCATTGCACTCTCATGGGCAACTTCTGCTTTCTGTGAGTATTAAAATTACCCGGCATGTAATTAGCTTGGCTCTGCTTTTTGTGTCTCCTTGTCGATGAACGATGAACGATGAACGCTGCGTGTGGTAACTCGAAAACCCACGGAGCTCAGCAGCCTGCCAGTGATGGATGCCCCCAGAAGAAGGTGTTATTTTTATGGCTTTATAATGTGAGTCCAGGCTTCGTCTTCGGCTCCGTTACGTGGCAATGTCAATCACCTGGACATGGACGTGGACATGGCTTTATAATTTGCACAATGGCCAGTGGGGAGTGAAAAGAACCCCAACTGATGGCCAAGGAATGTGGGGAATGAGAAGGAAACCCGACTTGGTTTATATTGGAATATAAATGGGTTTTTGGGGCTTAAGGATTACGATTATAATTAAAGGCAGTATATAGCCCCGTTAAACTAGTGCAGATCAGCGCTGAAAAGAACATTCACCAGAGAAAGTAAGCCAGAGAAAATATCCAAATAAAAGCCATATTCTCCTGAAGCACTTTGTGGCCACTAAGGCCTCATTAGAGGCAGCAAATCTCAGTGAATTCGCCCCAAGAATGGTTCCCTCTTCCATCACCCATATACGAGTATAGAGGCTTCAATAGCTTGTGTATCCCCAATGTTTATGGCACATTCTCGGGTTCTGTTGTTTCCGTTTGTGCCACTTGTGTCCAGTTGAGTTGAAAATTATTGTGATTATGGTAAACTTGTTGCTGCTGCTGCTGCTGATCTCCAGCTGTGCACCTGTTGTTACCTGTTGCCTGTGGTTGCCTTTGTGGCTCAGAGAGCTTTACCAGCTTTGCCAGCTTTGCAGTTTTGCATTTTGCATACACACACGCTGTCTTTATGGCCAACAGCTTCCATTGTCAGACTCGTTCTAGCCGCTTAATTACCAGATACCGATTTGAATTGGGATTTAGTTGGGTACATATGTGGCTAGCTTTAACACTTGGTTGCTAAATGCTGGGATCTCGGGGATGATCTGCAGCTAAGAGGCGTGACCCATCAATCGATTGCACTTCCCCCGGAGTTGGGGAAATCATAAAAACATAAACTCACGGCTTGTTCTCTGTTGATTTTTCTCTGATTTCCCTGATTGGCATTCCAATGTCGAATTTCTGTATTTTTCTGTATTTTTTGGGTTTATGGTTCACAGGCGCGCCCAAGCTGTAAGGCAGAGGCGTTGCTTTGGGCCAAAGAAAAAAAAAACATATTTGTTTGCTATTGCACTTGAGAGGAGGCGATTGAATATGTCAGAGGCGTTGTTACAGGGAAATAAATGAGCTATGGGGGTGAGTTAATGGAAATTGAGTAACTTTTAAGGCTTAGATTATATGCAACTTTATTTTTAATACCTTAAAGTTATAGTTAAAAAATTAATTCAAGGTTTTATATATATTAAAATATGCCCATTTTTATTTGAAGCTTCAAATAATATATTTCTTCTTAGGAATTAAATTTTCCTTCTTCCTTCTTTAGTTTTTTCTTTAATTCCTTCACAATCTTTACAGATTCTAATGTTTTAGACATTTTAATAAAAATTATAAAGATCTAATCACTGCCTTTACATCCCTTTTAAATATCAAAACACCAGTAGAGTGTCTCTCCTTCCCCTCAATACCTCTTAAAACCCCTTTTTAAACCTCCATCCCTGCCTTATGCAGCTGCTAGATAAATCTCTTACATAAAGTGCGCTCAGACATTCGAAAATATCTCCTCTTCTGCTTCCAACATCCCACATCTCGTTGGCGGCCAAAATTTGATGCTAATAAAACAACGTTTTTCGGCTACGTCGAGACTTTCCCAAAAAAAAACCCCCAGCCAACTCAGATTTGACCTTCAAATTGCGCTGCTCACGCCCAAACAAAAGAAAAACAGAAAGAAAAATACAGAAAAAAGTGGCTGCCATTTCACTCAGCTGCGCGCGGTGGCTTCAAGTCCAAGTCGAAGTCTCTAAGTCGAAGCCGAAGTTGAAGTTGAGTTCTTCACGACAGACGTGCAATCCATCAACAACAACATGGGGGCAAAAAAGCATAATACATAATAATATTTGTGCAAAGTGTTAAGGCAACAAAACAGCAGACAGTAGCAGACAAAGTCAGACAGCGAGGAGGAGCAGCGAACAGTAGAACATGTACACGGAGGGAAAATGGGGTTAATAGAGTTCTTATTTATATTTCAGAATTGTTTATAACATTCAAAATAAAGTATTTGATATTTATCAAGTGAAATTGATATTAAATGTAACTTCAAAATATTAAAAATAATTATTATCTTTGAGAAATAATTAATAATGGTTTTTTCTGTTGTTTAAATATACAAATATCGTTAGAAAAAACGCTTTTTAAATATATATTTATACTATTTTATGGGTCCCTATTATTTCTCTCTGTGCCCAACAGCCAACAGGCAATAAAGGAGCTACAGAAGGCAGGAGGAGCACAGGGCATAGGAGGAGCAGTTGGAACAGGAGAGCCCAGAGCTGGAGTACAATCCAGATGAGGGGCAGGATCAGTGGCAAAGCCCGAGGAACACAATTTAGGAGGTGGAGACGACGACAACGTTTTGTTTTAATTTACTCGACGCCGCCAACGACATTGTTGTTGCTGCTGCTGCCGTTGCTGCTACCAATGTTGCTGTTGGGTTTCCTGTTTAGATAGCTTTTTTGTGATTTTATGCGATACACCTTCTTCCATGTACAACTGTTATAGGCCGCCAGAGTCAGAGGGGGCTAGTCCACTTTGATGTACGTACACTTTGAAATGTTGTTGATGAGTACGCGAGATTTTTAAGAGATTGCAGCAGCTCGTGCAGCGGGCAGGGAGGGAGCGTGCAACGTGCCACTTGCAACTCACAGCAGCCACTCTCTGTTGGCTTATATAATAAATTTTAATGCACGCCCGCCCTGGACAGATTCCGGGACAGATGGATGTGGTCTTGGTCTGGAATCCGGATAGAGCTGCCAGAGAGCTCTGACTGACTCTCTCACAGTAGCCACAAGGCAATAGAAAATGGAAGGATTATGGAGCTTTAAGAACGAGTAAGCCAGTTCGGGGGGTTAAATAAATACTTGTAGAATCTATATTCACGACTTGATTAAAATTATTGTTATATAAAGCAAGTTGTTTACTTGCAGGTGTAAAATCTTGACTAGAAAATAAAAACTTATGGCCTTGCATATTGTAAAATATGGTAATGAAGAATGGGTGATAGTTAAGTCTGGAAAATACATTTTAAAAGCTTGCAAAACTCTGGAAAATGATAAAATAATATATTAATATAATTTCTAACTTATTTTTTTATATTTCGCTCTTAAATAAACTGTTTAAAAATAAAATGAAATATTCGAACATGTCTCGAAACATAAACTTCCAACTTTTGAAGCCTATTTGGTTAACCAAGTTTAAAATATCGCTATAAATATTGAAAAATAAATTAGCTTTGGTTAATATTTAATTTAATTTATGGCTCCACTGTGCAGCTTAAACTGTATCAAAACCGCAAGTTTATCTCGCAGCTAGAGTTCTTCTCCTTCTTTATTATTATATATATATATATATAAATACATATATATATATATATAAGCTTGTCTTGTGTGTTAGGCTGACACTTGGCTAACCATCTGAGAGATAACCATTAACTTGGGACATAATTTATGTAGAACCAGCGGCGGCCGACAGCCAAAACGAAAGACTTAGGACACAAACTTGACAGGCAGGCAACAAAGTAACCAAGAAAGCTTAGACATCCCAGCTCCAAGTCAAGTTTAAACAGGGGGAATTATATCAATTAGGCAGAGGCAAAGGCAAGGGCCAGGCANGGGGGTGGAGAGTAGAACCAGCCAGCACTTTTGGGGGCTGGACCCGGGAGACGCCCAAAAAAAGAGCGAGTCACTCTCTGGCCAGGCGGGCAGGCAGGCAGTAAGCCAGCCAGCGGCAATTATAGAGCATAAAACATCGATAATCATAATAATTAAGGATGACGGGGCAGAAAGAGGAGCAGCCGCAGCAGCAGCCGCCGCAGGAGCTGGCTGTGACAACGCACAGTAGCCAGCAGATTACAGACTCCGAAGGAGATAAATCCCAGCCATGATGGTGCATCAAGTTGGAGTCACTGCCTGCCCTGCCTTGCTGCACATAAATTGTTAATTACAGCCTATTTAGGCGGTAGCCCCCGAAATGTTTATTCTAAGGCCATTGAATTGAATTCTTTGTGATTCACACACACACACACACACACTGCGAGGGGCTTGCCATGATTTGTGCATTTAGAAAGTATCTACCTTTCTCCAAAGAAAGAACCAACTATAGAATGTGTTGAATAGAGAGAGCATTCCTTTCATAACTTCCCAAAAATCAAGAATCGCCGTTGAAAATTGAAAGAAATCTATAAATTTCAAAGCGCTCAAAGGGTTTATTTATCCCCCCGAGAACCCGAAAATAAATCGCAGAAACTGTAACAAATTTATTTATGAACTTGGTCTGCCTTTTGTTGGCTTACAAGTTCTGTTTTGGTTTGGTTTGGGAATTAGCCAAACGGACAAAGAACGGCGACAACAATTGGCAATTTGCTGTGTGTCACACAATAGAGGAAACAGCTATTGAGAGAACCCTTTATATTTATGCCACACTAGAACGATGGATGTGCCGAGATAAATATCTAATTAAACACTGTTAATGGGGGCCAGAAAATGAGCTCGCCTTTTGGCCAATCCGACAAATGATTCATGGCATTAATAAGGCAAGCAAGAGCAAACAAAAACCAGAAAACAAAAGACAATAAACTTGACCCACTAAAGCCCGTGAATCAGTTTTCTTTGGGCTTCGAAAAAAAAAACATAAATATACGAAAAAAAAAAAGTGACTAAGTGAAAAGGTGAGACAACAAAAAATAAATGCCCAAAAATTGCAGATGATTTATGCCGCCAAGATCCTTGGCTCTGCCATTAAGGGAAACCTTTACTCAAGCAAGAAACCGCAGAAACCCAGTTTCAGTTTCACTTTGGCACCCCATTTTCATGCATGAATTGCTGTGGAAAAATATAATTTTCTTTTTGCGTTTTGGTACGTTTTGATTTTCTCAGCTTTTCACTTTTTCCCGTAACTAAAATGTTTGACATTTCTTGCTGTTTTGTCATTTGTGAAGGTTTCTCCAGGGGTTTTTCTTTCTTTCTTTCTTTTTTAGTGAATTTTTTTCCCACTTTTTGATTGACAAAACCGAAAACTTGTTGTGCAGTTAGGCAAGACCATAAAAAGTCGCGAGAATAGTGGACGAAGCTCTTGAATAAAAACGCTCATAACTGGAGCGTGGAGCGTGGTGAGGGCTTATCCAACCCGTAACCCCGCTTTTTGTTGTGATATTTTTCCCATTTAACTAATGGTAATCGCCACTAAACAGAAATATTTATTTGACACCTTAATTGTTTGCTGTTAAATGGTTTTATGTCCCAAACACTTACCACTTAATGGGTTTTCCAGCGCTTCACAGGGACAGGGAGAGAGCCGCCAAGAAGAGAATCTGCAAGAAGAGCGAAAGAAACTCCAATTAGATTTCCAAATCGATTTGACCAAAACCCAGGCCCAAACCCAAACCCAAGCCCACTTCCTGTGGCGACACATAAATCAGGGGAAAACTTCATTAACACGACTGCCAAAATCTACGAGTATAAATCTAAGCAGCAAGTGCAGCCACTACGTGCTACGTGCAACCTGTTGGGGAATAAATAACTCAATTTGGGATCGGTGTTAACTTGAAATCTGCCAATAAATCAATGGCGTTGAAGGCAGCTTGTGATTAGCACTGGCCACGGATGGCTTATCTGCTCGCTGTAATCCTCCGCCCCGAAAGAGGTTCCGGAAGAGGAGACGGTTCTCTTTTCAATAATCAGCGGGATCTGAGAGGCCCGAAAAAAGGCCAAAAGAAACGAAACGAGAAACCTGAGAGATTGGCCAGCCGTCACTTGGCCTGACAGGCAATAACTTTGGCAATCTTTTTTGGCCAAAAGACTTCTTTTTTTTTTGTTTTTCTTTTTCTTCTTGTGGCCAAAAGCGTTGAGTTGTTTATTATAAATATTACAGAGAGCTTCGGTCTCGGAGCCAATTTTGCATGCTTCACGCTTGTCAAAAAGCGCCGAGCTTGAGACCGCAAATCTTTCGGGCAGATCTCAATCGAGTTTCAATCAAGTTTCAATTAATTTGTGATACATTTTGACACTGCTTTAATTGTTAAAGTGTTGTGGTGTGTATTCTTAAATTAATTGTTAAGGGAAAATAATAAAAAAAAACTTTAGTTTGGATTAATTTATTTTATGGCATTTTTAGATGATGCAAGTCTTCAGTTTATTAAAACTGTGTGTTATTACAAGTCAAAATTAAGCTTTCCATGGGCTAAAAATAAAATAATCCACATTAATCCCCTTAGTAATTAGTTCTGTCATTCTTTAAATTAAAACATTTGATTTTTTTCAATTTTGTAAAATTAATTGGATAAATATTACAAAAGCCGAAGGCCCAAGAGCTTCTAGCGAAGCATTTAATTTGCTTTATTTGATTTTTTGGGTCTCGGACTACGGTTTATCATTTTTGAACAGTTCTTACATCCAAATCCGGTTCTGATATGTGATTATTATGCTTCAGCTCCAACCGGTTTGCAAAGGCAAACATTTTATAATTTTATTCGGTTTTATTTGGCATTTTTCCCCGCCGCATTTCGTTCGGATTTTTGTTCGCTTGGTTTTTTACATATTAAACGTATTTGACACACATGTGCCGCATTTTTGCTGGGCTCTTTTTAAGCCTTTATTCGAATCATCTTTGATTTAACTGTAAAGCTCTCTGCTTCCGATTTATTTTTGACTTGTTGGCCTTTTTGGGTCTTTTCGAAGCTCGTTTACATAATGTTGGCATGAAATTAACAGCGATATGGTCTGAGGTTCATAATAGGCTTTTGTTTTGTCTATGGGGGGGATTTATTAGGATTGTTTTGGGCCGCAATCAGTGGTTTTGTGTTTGCCAAAAAGTTTGCTGAATTAACATTACAAAAAATATTTATTTATCTTAAGAAACTGTGGCTTTATTTCCTTCTTTGTTACCGTACTCATTATTGATATTAATATGATAAATAACTTTCTTAATCTGTGGCTTTATTTCTGACTGACTTACTTCCTTTTAATCGCATTTGATTTGCCTCTATCTTCCGCATATGAATAAAAAGAAATTACACATGTTAACCGCAAACTCTGCGGGAGCTGAAACTGTTTAATTTATTACCCCGGAAAACTCAAGGTTAACACTGCAACTTGACGTCTTTTCCTCAATGACTTCCCCAGTTTTTCCATCAGCGTTTCCCATGCGAAAACATTGCGAAAAACAAAGGAAACTCATTAAAAACCCATCCATATATGCAACTGTTTTTGGTCTCGGAGAAAGATATATCCATATAACCACAACCATATATAACCGAGAGAAAGAAGAAAAGAAGCAGCATCGGCGACTGCGGCTGCGACTGCGTTAATTATGTGCATTTAATGCTTTAATTAATGTTTTCTATCGAGAGATGAGACCGCCGCGCTGCAGTGAAAGTTATAAACACTTAATGGCAAATGGAAAAAGAGTGAAATATATTTTTTGCCCGCATATTAATAATTCCAAATGTTAATTGATCAACGCGCTAACTTGTTGTGCGTTTTTATTATTTCTTTATTTGCTCTTCGAGTGGCCAAAATATATATTTGATTACGGCCTGAAATTGAAATCGAGGCGTGAAAGTGTATCTTGAGGATGTCGTGGGATGCAGGCGGCCTCTTATATCTACCGCTAAATGGTCCGGAAAGAAAGTAAACTTGGCGCTCTGAATATCAAGCCATATATGGCTTGGTCGGTAGGTGATCTTAAGAAGGAAATCTGTCAATTGTAGAGCTTTAATTGTTAATTGGTTGCCAAAAACTGTAAAAGGCAAGATCTCAAGGTGTTAGAATATTTTAGGCGAGATTTCTAAAACTTAACTAACCATATATGGAAGGTTTCTGTTGTGGGTAAGATCATGAACAATAGTATAAGAACTTTTAAGAATATCTTTAGTATTTGGTTTGGTAAAGATAGAATAACTTTAATACGAAATTTGTGTCTTATTTGTTTTATTTATTACTTTAAAAATAACTGGCACAAAGAAAAGTATTTATTCGTCGTTCAGGAAATAAATAAATAAATAAACCCCAACCTTAAATTTCTACAAAATATAAAAAAACACTATATAAAAAGTCGTTAGCCTATAATCGAATCGAAAATTGCATAATTAGCCGCTAAATCGAGTTTGAGATGGTTATCAACAAGATATAAACGAGAGATATAAATAGCTGACAATGAAACGGTAGTTCGTCGTAGTTCCCTCTCAAAAATCTAGGAAACGTATCAAATCAAATAAATATTTCTTTGTATGCGATTATAAATCAATCCAATTTATGGTTTTGTCTCTATACACAAAATAACAGTCATGGCCAAGTCACTAATTTAAACTGATGTTTTATTTATGAACTTTGGCCGCGATTCTTGAAAGCGTTGACACGCACAGAACCCCATGGAAATAGCTGGGATTTATCTTTGTCTCTCTCTCTGTCTGTCTCGGGTTGTAACAATAGCAGAGATATTTCTGGATCCATTCGAGCACCTGCTTATTAGTTTCTGGTCCCATTATCCACAGAGCCGCGGAAAGAAATTTGCAATTTTAATGACGTTCGGTAAGGTTTCGCCGGGCGAGCGAGCCACAACCTTATATAACCCCGACGAGTGCGAAAAGAAACCCCTTTGGATCTGCGATCTCCGGAGTTAGCTCATAATGGCAGTGCGCGCAGTTTATGGCCCAAACTAAACGTGCACTTGGCTTGAAGTCGCAACTTTGGCTTTTGCTTTTCCTCGTGGCCATAAAAGAAAAAAAAAAAAAACAAAAAAGCAAAAACAAACCGAGAGAGAAAAACAAGAAATTGCAATTTCAAATTTAAGGCCTCTAACTTTCGCTTTCCTTTTCGCGAGCGAGAGAATTCCTTACCACATTTTCCTGGCCTACCTGGCCTGCCTGGCCAATTCCAATTAGCCGGCTGGACCAGCGTCAGCAACAATCCACACAAATAATAAATCAAAATCTAATAAAAATACTCGTAGTACAAAAATTTGTTGCATGTGCTAATGTTGCAAATGCAACCGGTTGCAGCCCAAAGAAAATCCTATAGAAAAAATAAACGAAAACCCAAAATAAAAAACAGAAAAAGAAACCCCCCAAAAAACAAAACTGCCAACGACAAACCAGACATCGACTTTCCATTTTCAAATGTGTGTTTGCTGTGTCCACTATATATATGTATATATATATTTTTTTTTTTTGCTGGGTCTGCAGCCTTCGGCGGCCAAAAGATACCACCAACTGACCACTGCAACCGCCAACCCGCCAACAGCAGCAGCCACATCGCTGCATCGACATCGCAACAACTTTTCATTTCGTTTTTCACGCGGCGCATGCCAAAAAATAAAGAAAATGAAAAAGAAGCAACGAAATGGCCAAAGATTTTTGATAGGGCATCAAATGGGGGAAGCTGGGTACAAGAACTATGGCATTGGGTTTGTCTTCTGAGGGGTTTTGGGTTAATAGATGATATTTAGGGGAGTTTTAAGAGTGGTTGAGGAGAGGTTTTAATGGGTTTACTTCCTAATAATTTTGTATTATTTTCCAACAGACTTATATTATTTAACTATTTCTTAATCAGGCATCACTTATATTTGCTTTTATTTTATTTCTTTATTCAGAAACTAGAATAAAAACTATATTTTGATTATAGAGAATTGGAAATTTGAATATTATTGTTTAAGTTTTTCTAGCATCTGTATGTTCTGAATTTTTCTTATATAATCTTCTAGCAAAAAATTTACATTTATACCTTAAAAATCTGTACTATCCTCTATTCAATATAAACTTCTTATCATATATCTTTTTGATCAATTAAAACATTATAGTTTTCATTTCATTCATAATTTTTAGTATCCAAAAAAGTGTAAACCATCTGCGACTTGAATGTCGTCTTTATTGATGATGTTTTTTTCGGAAAAGTGCAAAAGACTGTGGCAACTTGGGTAATGTCTGAGCTCTGTCTACGCAGCTGGATGTCCCGGCACCCCGCACACTTCTATCGCTTAACCCTCCTTTGCCGGAGTCTATAAAAAAAACGAAACCACAGGGGAGTTGTAGCCAAAGTTGTGTGGCAAGTGGCTGTTGTGTTGACAATATCCAAGCTCTGGGCTCCGGTCTTTGCCTTTCGTGTTAGCAAATAAAAACGAAGAAGTTGTGGCAACGGAAGAAGCTACCGCTGATATTTGTGTTAGTTTTGGGGGGAAAACTATGTATCTTATAGATACATATGGGGTTTGTTTCTATAATATGTGGACTTAGAAACTTATTTAACGAATGTTATACTCAGATGAATCTGCATTGTATCTTAGCTCTATAACACTTGGCCTTAAAAGGCTTAAAAGGTTTCCAATTAAAAAGAATTGTAAATCTTTTCAGCCTCTATTTCAAAATATTCCCTTCTTTGTACAATAAACTCTTGGCTTTTCTCTGTGTGCATTATTAGTGGGCGCAATGTAACTCAATTGCACACTGGTTGCTCTTGCTTTTCCTTTCCACTCGCACTCCAATAATAATAATAATTGTTCAATGCCTTTTTTGGCCAAAAGCAGCGGAAATGTGGCCCGTTGCCGTTGCCACTGCAATTGCTGCTGCTGCTGCTGCTGCTGCGGCTGTTGTTGCTGCTGATTGTCCATAGTTTGAGTATTTGAAATGGAGAAACGACAACGACCACGACAACAGGTTGCAAGCCGCGGATTTGTTAATAGTTTTGAGCACACTTTGCTTTATTTGCCGTTGCCTGAAAACGGAAGCAAAGCCCAAACAAACGAAAAGATAAATAAAAAAAAAATATGAAAAACAAACCGAAAGCCGCCAAAGTTGCCCATGTCGATGGATGATGACTCAAGCATAAAATTCTAAAGGGTCTTTGGCAGGCGGAAAAAGCGAAGAGAAGCGGACAACGACTCTCCGTGTCTTCTAAAGACTTTGATTATGCGAGCCAACGTGAGTCGTGAATGTACTTCCGTTGAAGCGGACTTTGTCGGATCTTTTCTATATGTACCTAGTGTATATATATCTTTTAAGATCTTCAGAGAGAGAGAGAGGAAGTCCAAGTGCAGCGGAAACTGGCTAGGTGTTTAATATCTTCAAGTAATATGCCTTCAAACAGCGTGAAAAATCCCATTAAAATATATAGTTAACAAAAATGCTTGTGGGCTCTTTTCGAAGACCATAAATCTTCAAGACATTAATATAGCTTTTCATATAGAACTTCAACGCTTTCAGGGTACAACAGTGGTGCTCAAAATAGTAGTTACCCATAAAATAAATTAATAATAACATTTAAAATATTTAGAAAATACTTTTCTTAAAGAATGCTTTATATTTTCAACTTTAAATAAATTTTAACAATATTTAAATATATTTTGAGCCTCTACTGAGTCTGTAAAACACATTATTTTCAACACTTCTATATACATATCTTCGTTGAAAGCATCTTCACATTAAAAATATCAATTAAACCCAAGACGACAGAGAGACAGCCAGACTTTAATGATGATTCTACCTGCATAATGCCGCTGGCAGTCGTGTTTGTTCAATCATTTATCATTTTTGTGCAGGAGAGACGCGTGGGCAAGCTGTCTCGAAGAACAAACAATGAAACATAGTTCCTAAGCCCTTCCTTTCGGGTCAAATGCAGTTTTTTGACCCGCTTCCAGCGGTGTGTTAACTAATTAACCGTTAACAGCAATTGCCGCCTCGGAAATTGTCAACGTCATCTGAGCCAACTTAATGTCTATTGCCACCGCGCTCTGGGCAGGTTTTTTTTTACCGTTCTGTAAACTGTCATATTTCTTGCGGCCAAAAGCAGTTAATTTGTTATTATTTTGACATTAATTTGTTGTTGATTTTCTGTAATTTATTCAGATATTTAAATAGGTACTGGAAACTGGAAATTCTATTTCCCCGGGCCATAAGGAAGGGAAGAAATGAAGCGGAAACTTTTTTGGAAGAAAAAGTTATGACTAATGGTAATAAAAAATCAGTTTTGGGGGTTTTGTATTTCTGGAATAAGAAGGGTATATAAATGTTATTTAAGTATTATTATTAAAAAGAAAATTGGGGGAATTATTTTGAACATATAAACCTACCAAATGTATCTCCCAGTTAGCTGCTAAAGCGAACCATTTTATTTTCATTTTCTTGCTCTTTTCAAGAGTTCATTTCTCACAAAAAGAATGCCTTAAAATGTCCGCAATGTTACCCCCTTTTATCAATCATTAATTTTCTGCCTTCACCCGAAGCCGAAGGTTAACTCAAAATTAAACTCAAATTATGCAAAAGTTTAAACGCATTAAGTAAAGGCCAACTATTTGCGGAATTCACGCAATTTCCTGTTGTCCAGCAGCAGCAGCAGCTGCCAAACATTTCGGGCATTTTGCGTGAACGGAACGTTTATGTTTTACCAACCGAGAGGGGAAAAAAGGTTTTTCTGGCTAATTACGCCACTCGCTATCATTAACACATTTCTTAGTCATCATATTCTTTGGGGCCAGTCTCTCTGCCCCTTTTCTCAGTCTCTGCTCTGACCCAATTTTCTCTGACAAATAAAATAACAGTAGCCGTCCGTCCACTGTGCAACCGAGTCGAATCGAGGCGAAATTAACATTTCTTGCTGCATTTTTCCATGCCGCTGACAGCCGCAAGTTGCAATTGCAATTGCCCCGCAATTAAATGTGAGATTAATTTGCGGATCAGCCTGCATTCGCGCTCGCCGGAAAATGCAAGTGCAATGGGCAGGCGGGGAAAATTGGGCTGCAAAAATGGGTTAAGAAATGAAAATTCAGTTTAGGTTGGCTGGTTTTCTGGTTACAACAAAAACATAATCGAAAGTTGTGAGGTCTTGCAGGGAAGAAGTGCGTTTATGAAGTCTATTTACTTATTTATTGGAAAATAAATATAAAGGTCTGTAAAGAAATCTTTAAATAATCAATAGAAGATTGCAAAATAATATAATATAATAAATAATGGAAAGTTTAAGAATGAAGTGTCTTAGCAAAGTCTTATATTTAAGTTTAATTAAAGACACTTAAAGCCAAGCCCATATTTCTCTTAAACCGCAACCGAAAAGCACTTGTAAAACTCAATTAAAATGCCAGAGATAAATATTCCAATGAACCCAACAATTATTTTAATTACAGAAAAAGGGAATTGAGTAAAAAAAGCTCAATCTAAAAATGGTTTAGAATAATCTAGAGTAAATTTACGAAACTTAAACTTATTAATGCAAGAACTTACTTCAAGCTCCTTTTAATTTAAAATCTCTTTTAAATCCCTGCCCACCTGAAACGCCCAGAGAAAGGTGTCTCCTGCCAATTGGCCAATCTCATATATAACGACAAGTGGTACTTTCGACGGAAACCATTAAAGGAAATGACCGGAGCCCAAACCGCCTTCACCTTATGCCAGGTGCTACAAAATAACAGCAAAACCGCCAACAAAATCACCAACAAAACCGCCAACAAAACGCCCCAAACAACTTGCACCGCAGCGAAGGCCGAGGAAAAGTGTCGCCAACTGTCGTTTCGCGTTGATTGTCTGGTTCGACACGTTTGCCATGGAACAACTAACCGAAAGTTCACACGCTTTTTATGGTGGCCACATTAACGTGGCCAACAAATGTTGCCAAACGTTTCTTGAGCCTCAGATACAGCAGATCATCATCATCATCAGTAACGAAAAAAAAATACCATCAGAAGCAGCAGCAGGCAGCAATTAAAATGAGCGCGAAAGTAAAACGTTTTACAGTTAACAAAAGAAAATATAAGAAAAGGTACACTGGGAGAAAAAGTATTGGGAGTTTCTTGAGAAAAAAAAAACTAAACATTTCGGTTCTTGAATTATAAGAAGAAGATCCAAAACCACAGAAACATTTTATATATAAAGAAAAGGTTAGGTTCTTGAATTTAAAAAGAAGAAACTTGGTATAGAAATGTGTAAGAAACTATACATTTAACTTCGCGAAGTGCACAAGAAAATATATATAAAATAAAATATATCGAATAGATGGAAAGATGTACATTTAGCCTTGCCTAAATCGACTCGCCTGGTGGTGCTGTGTGAGAATATACATATTAGACTTCATGGGTTGGAAGATGCTCTCTCCGAGAAGTAATAGTTAAGCTTTTCATTCAAGTATTAATATAAAACACTTCAAATACATTTAGATATATTTCTCCCAGTGCACATGCAACAGATTTCGTCTTCAAACAAAAAAAAAAAACCAACAACAAATTGCTTATTTAAAAGTCATCAACAAATGGTTTTTATTGCGCTCATTATCTGGCTCTCTCACATCTTTTTCTTTCTTTTTTGCTTTCGCTGATTTTTTTAAAAGAAGAAAACAATTTTCGTGCTGCATTTGCCAAATGCCAAAATTAAGCGAAAATTGATACGTTTTTCGGCTCATAATCATAACCATCATAATCATACGAATTGCAGTCCAATTAAATGCAAATCAGATCGTAAAGGCCGCGTGCCCTGGTCTCCGCCTCAATTAATCTCCGCCGGCCGCCGAGAGATGAGAGATGAAATATTGAACAGTGTCAGGGCCTTAATTACTTTATTACCAGGGAATGAAAAATAATAACAAAAAATATATATATAGTGTGTATAAGGAAACAGGATCGCAAGAGGCGGCGGCCTTAGCGGTACTTTGGCTCAAGGGGCCGACAAAAAAATTAACCAAAAGACAAATCGCTTACGCCCTCTCTTCTGCCATGTTCGGAATTCTGGCCGTTTCGGGAGGCCGACATAACAATTTAGTGTAACGATATCCGTACGAGATACAGCATATATGTAGGTACATAAATATGGGCGAGATATATGGCCATGAAAAATAATTTAATTTATAACAAAGCTCTGAGCCAGCCAGGGATAGTAACAGTGGTTTGGAGTACTTAAAAAGGATCAAATGGGTACAAGAAAATATAAGGGCAAATGTTTTCAAGAACTTAAATTCACAATATATTAATTTAAATGTATGTAGAATATTAATATTAATAATTCAATATACAAAATAGCCAAATGGCCATATTTTTAATGAAATTTCTCACTTGTTCTGTGTTTAATAAGCCTCTAGGAATAAATAATAATATTAAATTCCGAAAACCAAGCCTCTTTAAAAAAAATCAATGAAATAATAATACTTATTAATGGAAATAGTTTACTAAAACTGTTTTTGTTTTAAGAATCTTCTACCTAGCTTCAGTAAATAATATACTTTCTTACATTACCCTGAGGTTTCCCTTTCAATACACCTTAAAAAAAACCCTATAGATCCACCTGCAATCTTAAATTACTTGAAATTCCCTTGATCCCCAACAATTCTCACAAAATCTGGCCCCACTGTCTCCGGTTTCAATACGAAATTTGACGATGGCCACACAGCAAATAAGTCGGAGTTTCTGGACAGAAGAAGGCTGAAACCGGAGGCCTCCAAAGGGGCCACACAGAAGAGGCGGAACCGAAGACCCGAAACGAAGAATTAATATTAAAAGCTCGACGCTCTTTCTCCTGAGCTGCAGCTGTCAGGCTTACAGATTGAACACTGTACACACGGGGTACAGTAAACACAGAGGGCGGCAACGCCTGTTGGTCAATGAAAAATTAATTAAAAAAGCAAGCGAGAGGAAAGTAACTAGAGAAATGGCTCATTACAATGATTACAAATATGAATACGAAACTCGCGGAGAGTGAGTCAGGCTACGTGAGAAGAATACGGAAGAGAATAGAGAGAATCGAGAGAATCTGGCGAAGAAGGCATATGGTATAGAACAAGTCCACAAATTGATTTGTGCGGAGAGTGGAGCGTGCAGAATTGACCCACTGTGTGTCTGAGAATGCTATGGAGAATTGGTATAACTGCGCTTCGGTCGGCTAACTGTGGCAAGACCTCAATCCAGATACAAAACGCCGCTTGGCACGCTCGCATTTCTTCTCAGTTCTCTCCCGCTTCGATTACCAGCTTTTTGATTTGTTTTTTATTTTCCATCAAGAGCCCCCAAAGGCAAATCGGCCAAACTAACTAGTTGGTTAATTAACCAATTGGTTTAATTAACGAAATTCATATAAAGCGAGAGTGCAAATTAGTTAGAAGGGTGAAAGTTCCACTGAAAGACCCTGCTAACACTACTAGAAATCTAATGATTTGTTCAGGTTTTAAAACTAGTTTTTTACTGTATTTTATATATTTTCCAAGTACATTTAATATCTTTACATTAACTGTAAGAAATGTATGAATAAGATACGTTCAAACTGGGGAAGAACTCACCTAAAATACACCATAAAGAACTCAACAGAAAAAAGAACCTACAAAGATTACAGAACCATCAAGGAACTCTGATTTATATGATTCATTTATGATGACTGTTATGCTGGGCTGAATGTATCTTCTCAGAGTATGCTTCATTTTAATGGAGAGTACTATAAATAAGGCAACACAGAGACTGTGATGCATAAATCTCTCGGTTTGTGGTAAGCCCCTAATTCCAGAAATCATAAAGGAAGTCCCAAAAGAATAGATTACGGGCACCAGCAGCACCTTTGCTTTGGAGATGTAAAACCTTATCAAAGAACCCGAAAACGAACAAGCCACCGATGCAAATATTTACATGTCGACCCCGATAAGACACGATCTAGAAATGGTTGTAAACTCGGTTGTAAAACCGATATTTGCTGAGATAATAATAACATTAAAAAAAAGAAGGAACACTGCTGTAGTTTTTGAGGTTTTTTTTTTTTGGAATTTCACAGCATTATGCTCCAGTTATGGTGGATTTTCTTCTTTTTTTTGGGGGGTTTAAGCCGCCGCTGCATTCAGCCCATTTCAATGGCCAACGCCCCTGCCCGGAAGCTTTCAACTCTCCGTAGCAGCTCCGTAGCCCCAGAGTGTGTTGCAACTGGGTAAATGCAGCTACTTTTACTTTAGACCAATCTCTTTTCCTTAGTTTTGTTTTTTTTTTTAGCTCTGCTTGCATAAGATACTCGTACCAGTCTCGGCTGCTGCAGCATGCAGATACATAGAGCGATATACGCCCCAAAAAAATGAAAAAATAAAGCACCGAAAACCGGTGACACTCCACCCGCCTCCGCAGCACTCTTTTTGGGTCCACTCTCTGCCACTGCCACCGCGGACGGCACTCGGGTCCACTCTACTCCGCGCGGCAAGATGCTGCCGCGCTAATTCAAACAAATTGCAGCATAAATGCATTATAAAAGCGGCAGAGGAGCAGCATCGGGCGACACAGTGTGACAGTAATAATGTCACTCGCGCAGTATGGATATGGATCTGGATGGGGGGGATATACCCCTATATACACCCATATAGGTGGAATAGAGCACACCGAAGCGTGAATGTGGATGTGAATGTGAATGCCAGTGATAAATTAGCTAGCTTCAGCGGTTCGACGATGTGTGGGCAAGGCCACAGTGGTCAGTGGGGACTTCAGGTGATGGAAATTATAGATAAATATCTTTTAAATTCATTTAAAGAATATATTCTATATTTTCTATGTTATACAATACGTATAATCTTTAATAGAATACAGCAAATCATGATAAGTACAATTTCATTAATTTAACTAAGGTTAAAATAGCCTAAAGCAGGGATGCCCACACTAACCTGAAGTAGGTTAGGTTATTTCCAGGTTTTCTAAGTTAATATATGGAATTTATGCTGAAATTTTCCTATAAAATAAGTTTGCATAGATATTGTTATATCATTCCATTTATTTTATTCCTTAAAAGTGATTAGTAAATATTTTTTGTTAATACCCAAAAGTATTTAATGATTTTAGCAGTCTATCTATAAGTTTCCTTCGATTAATTCAAGATTATATATTGCATATAGAGCAACATAGATCTATATACTCAAAACCCATGACGATGCAATGAAAATCGACTGGGTTAACCCACTGTTTTTCAGCTCACCTTCCATCTTGGGGGTCACTGAACCCCATTGAACCATAGTTTTCCTCGCTCTGTCCGCACTAATTGATTGTTCTACTCCATTTGATAAGCTCTCCTCTCGCCGAGCGGGGCAATTGCTCATTTGTGGCACATGGTAATGGGTAGATGGACTCGGGTAATGGCTAATTTACAGACCACATGCGACCCACTGTGCTGCATTGCGCGTTGCAACTCGGTGGCAGACAAGCAAGTGTTTTGTGGCAATGTTGCTGCAGCTAATTTGATTAATGATAAGCCGGACTTAACTGACGACGATTGTGATTCATTATGTGCGCACAAGGCAGGCACACTTAGCAGGGGGGGGGGCGGGGAGGTACAGATCTAGGGATCTATCGGTAGCGAATTTTCATTAAGTAGATTAGGGGGAAACACACATATGGCTAGCCTCGTATTCCGAGCGAGGCGAATCGAATCAAAGAAGCAGCATTATTTTATTAGAGCGAACAACAAGTGCTCATTGTAATTGAAGGCCCAATTGAAAAGCTCCCCCTTTTCCTGCACATATATCCATCCACGCCGTATCTGCGAGATACAATTTCGCTGGCACTGCCTTTGATTATATGCAATGAGCCATTTCCTCCACTGGCTACCGACTCTAAGTGTATGCTATATGTTCTCAAATCTGGAGTCTAGAATCTGGCTTTTGGCCGGGAGAGATCTCCAACCAAACTGAAACCTAGGTGGAAATGGCCTCATGTGGCCAGTTAAGTAGTTAATAAGGTAGCTCCTCTCGGAGGTGTGTAATTTGCTTCACTTTTCCTATATGGGTTAAGGAGGAGCTCTGAAATGGGCACAGCTTTTCCCATAATTAATTTAGGGAAATGAAAGCTTTACAGGACCAGTTTTTATAGAGCTCTAAGACAAGCCTAAAGGTGCGAATTTAGTGAGTTATTATCGGCTTCCTCCACTTTTCTTATTCATTTTTTGGCCAGCAGCAGCAATTATTGCTATTTTATTAAAATAATACAAGTATTTAAGGTGTTCTTCGGTTCCGTTCCCTTCGTAAGCTGTGTATTTTGGTAAGGCTTAGTCAATTGTAGTAAATTATAGAAAGGAGCCCGGCCCTAGTTGGCCTTACTGGCCTTCTCCTTCTCCTTTTCGGCCTTCTCCTTCTCCTTCTGCTTCTCCTTTTCGGCCTTCTCGCGCTCCTTGCGTGCTTTCTTCCGAGCCTTTTCGCGCTCGGCCTCCTCCTTCGCGAGCTCCGCCTCTCTCTCGCGGTGCTTGCGATCCCGCTCCTTGTCGCGCTCGGCCTTGACCTTGGCCTTCTCCTTGCGTATCTGCTCGCGCTCCTTCTGCTGGTCCTCGAGCCGCTTCATCTCGTCCTTCTCCCACAGCTCGAACGCTTCGCGCTCCGCGGCCAGGCGCTGGAGCTCGTCCAACTCTGCATCAGTGATGCCGCCCTCCATGTCGAGCTGCATCAGCTCCACCTCGCGCTCCATGGCCTCCTTGGCATGGCGGCGGCGCATCCCCAGCTCTCGGGCCTCGACGGCGTCCTGGTGGCGCTCCTCGCGCGCCTCCTTCTCCTCGCGTCGACGCTCTTCCTCAATCTCGAAGTCCTGCATCTCTTCCTCGAGGTAGGGATACGGGGGTATGCTCCAGTTCAGGCAAAGAATGCCTGCGATGAGGAGGAGGGATTTTGTATGTCGCAAAGGGTACCTAAGGGTACAAACTCTACCTGAAGACATGGCCAGTCCCCAGCTTCCGATCGCCGCCAGGGCGCCGGTGATGAGGATAAGGTTGTAGCGACTGTTCTTGGCATTCCAGGCTCTCATGTAGTCGCCGTCCGGCTTGGGACAATCGCTGAAAACCGCGTGCTGGCCGCCGCTGGCAAAGGTTCCCGGCTTACGCTTTTTCTCGCCTCCGGGACACTTGGGCGGATTGGATGACTTTGGGGGCGGCGGGGCCGTGGCCGTGGCCTTGGGCGGTGGCGTTGGCTTCTTGGCCGCCATTAGCTGCTGGCCAGTATTGTGGATTAGCACTCGGCCAAAACGCACTGCGGGATTGGGGTTTTTAATTGAAAACTCAGAAGCTAAGTTGCTAAAATATTTAATTTACTAAAATCCCTGATAACTAGCTGGGAAATTATGTTTTTTCCCATTAATTTAAATGTTTTAATCAAATCTTTGGCTCTTAGTATTAATATACTTGAAAACTGGAGTTAAATATTATGTATTTAAAGCTTAGCCTTGTCTATAACTCACATCCCTTTTGGAACTGCTGTGTGGCCGCTACTAAAAATCTGGACATGGTGGCCACTGCTGTCTCCTCCTTGAGCTTCTTGTTGTACCTTTTCCACTATTCCTCAGGGGAACCTTTGCGGACTTGGTTTAATGGAGGCTTTTCTTTGCCAAGTGTTTTTGTCTAATAAAATTAAAAATTTTTGTGGAGCGGCCAACTTAATAATCTTAAATTGATGTGAAACTCAAGTGTTGCTCAGTTAACTTATTTTTGAAGCCAAGAAAGATAGTAATACTTTATTTTATAATATAATAAGATTCTCAAAGAACTTTAAGAAGAATTCTAACTGAATATACAAGATTTCCATGTAAAAACATATTTTTAACTCTCCAAAATGTATTTAAGTATTTCAGACACAACCTTATGTTAGCTTGTCGAAATACTACGCGTAATTCAGAACATTTTCCACGTAAATCATATCACCAGAATCTCCCCCAAAAACTGTGATGGCTCTTGAGATCTTTTAGCAGAATGCAGACTGCACTTGGTGGTGATAACCACAGAGATACACAAATGCATGACTTACAACTAGAGAATCGTGTACGATAATTTACAGAACGGTTTTCGTGTTCATACACCACAAAAAGCTCGATAAGAACATATAGTATATAACCCACAGAGCAGACCCCGCCGTAGTGGAACCCACACCCCATTAGCATGTTTCGGAAAGAAAGAGAATTTCACGGAAATTTATGGGACTTGGAGGAGGCGGGGGAGACCGAACACACCTCGTCGGGAAAGGTAGAAAAAGGTGTCACGTGCGGGGACAGACTTGTCAAAAATCGTCGCTGGTCGAGACGAATGCATAATGCCGCCGAGCGGAGGAGAGAATGGGCACAGTTGGTAATGATAAAGAAGCTAAGGCTAATCGCAGAATGCGGTCAACAAACTTGTTCTTGGTCTTGTTTTTGTTGTTGTTGTTGTTGTTTTGTCTCTGTTCTGATCTGGTTTAACAAGTGGGAGTCGCTTGGAGTCGCCGTCGAGTGGGTGCTGCTGCGATCGAAATGCAATTGAAGCCATGAAAATATAATAAATTTATTCAACGGTTCGGCATCGGGATCGGCATCAGCGTCCGGTTAAATGCTTTCGCTTCTTGTACAGCCGCTTCCTCCGCTTGTTGTCCCGATGGAAGGCGATGATCGAGATGACCACAAAGACCAGGAAAACGACTGCAGTGACGAAGCAGCGTAGCGCCACCACGGAATACGCCTCGTCGGCGTAATCCTTGAACTCCGCGGGATTCGTGAACTGCTTCTTGAGCGGCAAGTCGAGCACCAGGACCAGCGAGTGGACCGAGAAGCATGCGCCCAGGACGATCAGCATCAGGAAGCCCCAGGAGCTCATAAACAGGCAGAACAGCGAGCACCTTCTCCCACAGGCCATTTTCAAGCAGTTTTAAACATTTGTTCGCACGTTTCTCTGACAGTGTAGGCGATCGCCACTCTGACCGCAACAGGTGCCGAGTTCAAAGCCGACAGACAGGTGAGACGGAGTAAAATCGAAAAAAAATAGAAAAACGAGACCGCTATATGGACAACCTTGTGCGATTCCAGCGGCATTAGATCTGAGCGATCGGCTTATGGTTAGAGTTCGGTGCCAGTTCAGGTGCCACTGCCTCTCGCTTTCGGTTGCGGTTGAATATATAGAGGGGTTTGGGTTTATTCAACTCGATCTGTTCCGATCTGACGGACAGCTGACAGAGCTTCGCTATATATAGTAGAGTACTTGCAGAAATAAGCTTGCAAAAGGCTTAAAAGAATAACAAATACTTTCATTAATATTCAATAAATCACAATGCTATATTCAAAACCAGTCTTTTTTAAATTAAAAGTTATTATGTACTATAAAGTACTATAAATCTTTTTTTAAAAGATTTACAAGCTTCGTATACTTATTTCTCAAACATATAATTTTATTATTAATATATTCAAGCGCTATTAATTTAATTAAAACATTTTATGACCTTAATAAACAAAAATATATAATCAAAGACTATTTTGTAATATTTTCACAGTGCCAATAAAGTGTATGGTAAATCATTACTTTGAATCTATTATTACATTACTTTTAATATTTAAAACCTGATGAAAAATACTATTTTAAAAATGTATTAAAGCATTATACCCCTGATATAATTCCCACTTTCCAAGTATTTATAGAACACCCACTGATCTTTTCAGGGACTGTATGTAGGACAACCCTAGAAGCTGATTCATGAAAGGGCACATGAGTACTTTCCGATTTAGATTCCTCGCGTGATTCACACTTAAGTTATTGCATTAAAAATAGCCAACTAAATTATTTAGCAACAATTAGCACAACTTACCTCGAATCGTCTACGTTCTCTTCGAAAAAAAAGAACAAAAAACTAAACAAAAATCAGCAGACGGTCACAATTTTTTTCTTTTGCTGCAGAAGCAAAAATGAAGAAGAAGCAGCAGCAGAAGAATCCACAAATAAAGTTTTTACCAGTTTCACGAAAATCCGTTACAAAACATCAAGTTGTTGTGAAAATTCGTAAGTCGTTTTCACAGTTGCTAAACTTTATTCCTTTTGTTTATTTTTTGCACTCCGTTTGTTGGGTTTTTTTTTGTAAAGGTTTCATTTATTTATTTGTTGTCATTATTTCTGTCGTTTGGCATTTTAAGGAATTCTTTGAAATTGGTAGAGAGAGATTAGGAATTGATTTTATTATAAAGGGAAATCTAATTTTATTAATTAACCATCTAGATCGTATTTAAATTATGCATAAGTTTTAAAATTAGAGGAAAAATAAATGTGTTATATATATTTTATGGGCTTTTTTTGGTAGTAAAAAGTAAAATTGAAAAATATGAACTGATTGAACAAATTGATTTTCAAGAAAATGTTGCAATCTGAGCCCAAAAACCCTCAACTCTAATTGGGTAAATTGAGTAAATACTCGTATGTTTCTTTTTTTTGTAACTCAAGCTGCGGATTTCGTTAAGCTCCCCCCCCCCCTGAAAAAAATGGGGGTCAAGTCCATTAAGAGTAAAGCTTAAACCCGATCTCACCCAGCGCAAAGACCTTGACATTAGGGCGTTTTTTTTGGGCCCAGTGAACTTGGTAATATTACAAGTCTTACAAATCAATCAATTCCCATTCTCTCAATCTCTCCCTATGTCTGTCTGTCTCCCGTATGGGATTACAGTTATTTCTTTATTTGCTTTGCACATTCCTTCCTGCAATTGCACAAACACAGTTGCTTCCCTTTCTTTCTCGATTATCAGTGCAAGCGGGGAGAATAACAAATAAAAAACAGCTTAGTTTGTAATTCCGCTTGAACTTGCCACTATAATATTTATTACACTTTATTCGCTTGAATTCATTTCCACACACTGATAAGGCAAAAGCTTCTCTTTTTTGCCAGTTTCCACACTCTCGTGTTTCTTTCTCCTCTTGCGGTTCCTCTTTCTATTCTTGTTTCATTCTTCTGGTTTATTCACACAAAATTAAATAAAAACACAGAAACACGCACTCACAATACGAAAAACATTTAAATTGGACAGATGGATATTGAGAACGCGCGCGTCGCATGGAAAACAAATCAAAATAGTTTCTATTCTATTATTCGAATATTTTCCGAGCACCTTTTCCTCGAGTTTTCGACTCCGACACGAACACCGCACAGCAAAAACAAAATTTGAGCACGAGTCGTGCTGCGCTTCGACTTATATACTCGCCGTGTACAGTGGGACGAAGAGGCAAAATCAGACACTTATGTATATTTGTCGATTTTGTCGTTTTAAACCCGAGTTAATTAGGAATCTTCCTTTGTTAAGTCTCTGTTAACTGCCGAACGAAAACGCACGGAAACTTTCCGTTTGCCACTTGACTGGCGGATTCAGATCCGCTAGAAAAGAAGTTAATTATTTTTTAATATAATTCGATAATATATTGAATATATAATATATATTGCGCCAAGCGGCTTGGCTCCGCCCTTTGCTAAGATAATTATAAATCTAAAAAATGTTTCTTGCATGTACACACAATGCCCCACAGTGCACTTGTTGAGCGCTTGAGTGGAAGAGAATGGAAACACTCTCACTCCGGCTCTCTGAGCGCAACAAGTGGGGGCTCTCTCTCTCTGGCTTGCTGAAGTTGTGGGCATGCTTTGGAGTGAGTTCAAGAACGCCAAAAAGAGCTTGATGAATTGAGTGAAAGAGTAAACGAGCGAAAATAGTAAATATCAGCAGGAGAAATTTAATAATAAATTAAGAATATGAAAAATAATAATAATTTCAACCAATAAACGATAATAAAAACTTAATAAGTGACCAAAAATATAAAATATAAAAAATTTCCTAATTAACTTAGTAAAAATATATATTAAAATGATTTATTTATTTAATAATGTAATTTTTAGTTAGCAATTAGTATTTATTTATTTTCTGGGCTATAGTTTCAAGTTTCTTTTTTTATTACAAACCAAAAGTCTGTTATGCTCAGGCTATTATTTTAAATGTTATTTATTTTCTTACAACTAAAACAGCTATCAAACCGGGTTCTGTAGTTTTATCTGAAGTAATACCAATACCCTACATATCCTCTTACCATTTTACAGGGCATTAGTTACTTCGACTTGCAATCTGAAAATCCTGCAGCTTGCTCTTAAATTATAATGCAATTAAAGGTCCTGCTAAATAGAATGCATTATGGATGCACACTCTATAATCGAATAGGACAGCCAATATGTCGAGCAAGTGGCTTTAATCGAGGCTCTCACTCACTCAATTTGCGGCGCTTAATGTCAGAGGTGAAAGGACGATGCTGAAGGACAACTACCGCCCACCGGCAAAGCCACCCACTGAAAAGTTGAGGCATCAGAGCCCTTGAAAACACCACCTACCTGTTGGGTGGTGGTCGGTCACTGCTGAATGCAGTCCACGTGGCATTCAAATTTCGTGCAAAGGCCAAAGTGCAGCTGGAAATGTGTGTTTTCACTCTTATCTCCCAATGTCAGCTGCAGTTAGCTCTTTGACAGCATTTAAATGTTATGTTATACACGGGGGAAAATCGTCCTTCATCAGTATCCGTTTATCTAGAATGACTGTAGAGTGCAGAATACTTTCAATTCTTTTAATTTGGTTCTTAAGGTGCTACCAATATTTCTTCCAGTTCATATTCATAATGTGTTTATTTGGCCAACACTTTCGTTAGTTAACGCTTGAAGCCGCCCACTCGCCGGCCAATTAAAGACCAACTCTTATGGCAAATTAATCGCTCTGAGCTGAGAGCTATTTAGGCCTTATTAAAAGCAGATCTTTGGGGCGATTCTGACTGCTTCTGAATTGGCCAAATCCGCTTAATAGCTGCCTGTATAAGGCGGGGCGGCGATCGATGTGGGATCGATCCGGCTATTGATTACCCAAATGGTAACTTTCGCATCGCGGATTTCCGCTCCCAAGCTACTAGAATTTCCCCCGCTGGATCCCCATTAGCGATGATGAGAAGAAGGTCACCCGACACCGCCGCAAAGGATGACAAGGGTCCGCTGCTGCCGATTAGCATGTTAAAGGCGGCTGCTTAGGGCCTATAATTAAGCGACATAAACTTGGGTATTAGGCGCTAAATAAACAAAAAACAAGAAGGGGAAAAAACAAAAGCCCCAAAAAAAAAAAACACAAGAGTTAAGGTATCGAGTGGGAGGTGCGCCTCTTCTCGATTTGCATAACTGTTCGTTTCGGGCCCAGAAGTCGGGGGCTATGCGTTTGGACCCTGGTTATGGGTATTGGTATTGGACTGGGTATTGGCTGCGGCATTCGAAACAGAACGGAGGCAAACACACACGCACACCGACAGACCGGCATTTACCTGGGCACTGCACCTGTCCACATAAGCGACACCAGCAACGGTCCACGTTGGGCTTTCATTTGCTGCTAGGAAAGAGTAAACAGCGCGCGTCGCTTCTTTGCCACCCAAAATATACTCTATAAAGTCGGGGGAATAGTAAGTGGAATTGGAGGAATTTCTTTATATAATTTTATTTATTTTTTAGTTATTAAGTTAGGGTATTCCGTGAGTTTATCTTAAGAGCTTTAGAGAGACTAAACACTGATAAATTCGAACCCGTGAGGATTTTTCATGAGTAACTACTCGAAAAATTCAAAATAAAATTCCTCACTAACAACATTTTGTTAAAAATATATTTTACTATTCATTAACAATTGTCAGGGCATTCAAGCGCCACCTTTATCATCCCCAGACTTCACTTTCTTCGTTCTTATACATTTTTTTTCCGTAAAACACAAAAGAATTTCCATCAATACTGTCAATAGTGCTGCTACAACAACAACAACAGTATTAACATTAACACTGCACTAACAACAGCAATAACAACAAAAGCAATAGCAACGACACTCCTTTTGGCTTTTACCATTTCGCCTTCTGCGCTGTGCGTTCTGAGTTCTTCTTCTCCTCGGCCGGCAGAGAGACTTGGCCAAGACGAATTATGGCCATTAAAGCTGCTTGGGGTTTTAAGTTATTAGGCAACTTGAATTTCAAACTGCACTTGACAAACGCACAACGCACAAAATAAATAAAAACAAAAGCAGGTAAAAGAATCATGACTGCGCCGCCTCGAGTTTGTTTCATTAAACAAATAAGAGTTTCAGCTTTAGAGAGCTTATTTATTAAATTGGAATTGTTTTCTTTAAATTTAAATTCATTTAATTTTCAAGTCCTCCCCCGATCTGCAGTTAGAATAAAGGGGGAAAGCTGTTGTTAAATTGGATTTTAAGGTCAGTGTGCAGTCAGGCACAACCTCCTGAATCCTCCCCACTCGGTCACCTGTTGGATTCCGAGGGTTGACCCCCATTTAACCCCTTCAAACCGCTGGTGACCCCCTCGCATCTGCGTCAATCTATAGCATACGATTGTGTGCATTTATCATACGTCATTAACTCCAGTGACTTTGATCTAAATTTAATCGAGTCGAGTCTCTGGGTCTTCTTTATTGATTGGGGTGAATGTGATGCCTTTTCCAGGGAAATGCTAAGGAGGGAAATCAATAAGAGAGGGGTTAATGTTTTCTATGGTTTTTATACCCTTGTAGAGGGTGACATAACCGAACCATCCGAACATATATTCCTAATCAGCATCAACAGCCCTGGCACGAAAAGTCTGACAGCGCTGGTCGCTCAAGCACGAAAAGTGTGGCAACGCTGGTCGCTCGAGCATAAAAGGTCTGGCAACGCTGGCCGCTCACGGTATCCCTGGTTGCTCGAGCAAAAATGACGTGCCATCCCTGGTTGCTCGAGCAAAAATGACGTGCCATCCCTGGTTGCTCGAGCATGAATGACGTGCCATCCCTGGTTGCTCGAGCATGCAAAGGCGACACCTGGTGTTGACATCAAGAGTTATAAGCAGGCCTCAGTTTCCTAAAAAAAAACATACAGATGGCGCCACCCTGCCTCTAGATTTGGAAAATCAAAGCTACGCTTTTCCCCTAAAACCCGTTTATATTTAAACGCAAGAAAAATAAACTAAAGTAAGTAAGGCAATTTTTGAATGAAAATTTGTTTTACAAAGTTGTAAATAAACCATTAATCAAGTTTGTTTGGGCTTATATAAAAAAAAACTATAAGCTTTATCTGATTACAAACTGTCATCCAGAAATCCACGTCAACTTGGCCCATTACCAAGGCAATAAGCGTTTCACAATCGACCACGATCACCACTCGATGTAGTCATCCCATAAACTAACCACTTACCACCGAAAATCCTGTCTGGGGGGGAAAATACAAACAAAAAGGCGAGAAAAATGCGAGTGGAAACTGTCATTGGCTCGCTTTTAGATGGGGAATTGCCAAATGCAAAATGACTGCACAGGACTGCACAGAAAAAAATAATATAAAATGCAATTATTCATAAACAAAATAATGTAAATTTAATAATAGCATTGCCTTATCTTATGGCATTCCTTAAAAAAAATAAATAATAAATAAAAGTTAGAAAAGATCTCAATTAATCCTTAAAAAAGCAAGCCAGTTAGAGCCCGAACCTCGAGTTTCCTTCAGTGTCCACAAGTGCCTCGACTTCTCCCAGCCCACGTCACACTTTGTAGGCTCTAAGTTTCTTACGGGGACGGAAAATGAAATCCATTTCCATGTCCACCACGATTCATTCATTAATTCTCTCGGGCAAAGCGTCATAAATGCCACGCGGTTGTTTTTTGGCTCGCTGATTTCGTCGTTTGTTTTTCTGATTTAATTAAGACTACGTTTTTCCATTTTGCAACTGTTTTTTATTTGCTTGTTTTTTATTCCTTGAGCGTTGCGTTTTGTGGCATTTGCAAGTCAAATGTGGCGGCGTTAATTAATTGAATTGAATCGACAAAAATAACGCATACGCCGCGTGCAACGCGAAGAATTCTGCGCTTGCGCGTACGCCGGGCATTGGCCATTCGAATTGGGCAATCGATTGATTCTGCCTCTGCTGCTGGCCAATGGCCAGTGGGCTAATTAGGCCCCGTCATCCAAAATCCACGGCATTTTGCACCCATTTTGGAGCGCACGCCCGACCAACCAACCAACCAGCCAACCCACCAAAAGCGGCTAAGAGGCTAAAAGAGTCTTGGCTCGGAGTGGCAGCCCGAGAGGGGACAGATCACTGATCGATCAGCCTTAAATCGGCATTTAGTCTGTGGCAATTTGGCATTCGCGCTTGCCACCCTTCCTCGCCATCTGGAAAATTGCTTTCCACCATCGAAAAATGTGGGGCAGTGGCTGCCTAATCTTTTATTTATAAAGCGACACACACAATAATAGCCGGACAAAACTGATCTGTCCGCATCGAATTGGACATGGAACACTTGTTTGGCAGTCGCCGGCCGGATCGGCACTGCCAACAATTGCCGAGCTATTGACTTAATATTTGCTAATAGATTTCCCATAAATCACATTCCATTGGCGTGATTTATATGCATGCACTGACTGCCATCGCAGCTGAAACTGAAGCTGTCTCAACGAGTGTGGATTTTCGTGTGTTTCTTCTGAGAGATGTGTTGTTGCCCTGGTGTCTCTCGGACACTCTCGAGGGGAAACTTCAGCTGGTTGAAGTGCCGAACTGCCAGGTTGCATGCCCCAAACCCAGCGCATTATTATGAATTGTTTGCAAATTTTCCAAAGAGACTTAACCCTTTGAGGTCCGCGTGGGAAAGTTAGGGGAAAATATCTAAGTAAGGTATTTTGTAAGCTTGAAGATAACAAAAGAAGAATGACCCATATCATAATATTATGATCTTTGTTCCTTATGTATTTACATATAATAAGAAGTAAGCTGGTTTTGTCTTTTTGGTCTAAATTATATTTACTTTTAATATTTATTTTATATTCCTATTATTTTGTAAATTTATACATGAAGATAACCATTACTTCTAGGATGATTTTTGTTTAGTTTAGTTAACTACTTTGAAAGTTGGCTATGGGGCCATAGTGCACTCATCCCACATTTTCCATGCATATATAACATGTTCGCTGCGATCTTGACCTATTTTATTTATATAACTCTTTCTTTTAAATAAAGACTTCCTAGACTGTTTGAAAGGCGTCTCTTGAACAGTGATTTGTGGGCTCGAGACCCTCCTGTAGCTTTCTTACTTCATCACAAGTTAACCGCTTAATATCTAACTAGGTTTATGGACTCATGTAAACGCATTGAACCCTCTCGCTCAAGCCCAGGGGGTTAATCATGGCGGCAATAAAAAAAAATCCCACGAGCTGCCAGATGCTCGATCGCATCGCCGGCAAAGCGGGGCCACTGAGGCAGTGGAACTGGGGCTGGGACTTGGATGTGGATGTGGACGTGGATGTGGACTCCCCGCTCACTCATATACTATACAGTGTCCTCGAGACGAGACGGCGTGGCTGCGATTGCGACTCCATCGGCGCGCAGTCTCCGGCTGAAATCGCCCATCAAATATGGTCAAATGTGGCACGCAGCGGCATTCGAGGCACGATAAAAAGATAAATCTCGCCTAGATATTTGGCAAGCGTCCGTCCGTCCATTATGCAATTTGGGGAGAATTTCCCAGCGACACCGAGCATGGCTTATGGAGAATTGCGACGAGAATTGCATCGAGAACAATTAGACGGCATTCTCCAATGGCTAATTAAGTTGTTAGTGCTGCCAGAGCAAGGCTGGATGCCTTCGAGGGGTGTGGTGGTGTCCAGTCCCAAAAATCTGACCAAAATTGGCCAGCTCTAATCGGAGAATTCAATTAGCGCGCGCGGCTTTCCAATCTCAGGCTCCCCCGAGTGGGAAATGCCGCCTTTCCTGCGACTCCTTTGCCGGCAAGTGGTCTGCCTTCAGAGATTGGGGCTCCGAGCTCCCCCAGCTCCCCCAGCTCGCGTTGCGTCATCCGCTCTCGACGAGAATTGCAGTTTCACTTCGGCGCAGCCGCCGAGATACTTCACAAATTGGTGCTGCTTTGGCCCGCTTTTGTTGACTGCTGTTGCTCTGCTGACTGTTTGTCCGACGACGCTCAGATCGAAATCTAGTCAAGATCTGTCCGCAGTCCTCCGCGACCGCTGGTCCACCGTCCGTCCGCTGGAGGAGAGTTTGGAGCTGCGACGAGTGCGTCGTGGTCTGGCAGTATAAAAGTAACGCAACGCACGCAATCCACTTACAGTCGCTATTCTCCCGCCAAGCCAAGTGATTCGAGATCCCGAGATCCCAAAGCTGCCATGAAACTTCTGGTGAGTAGATCAAGGACCAAGTTGGACTTAGGAAGGAGCTGCACTTGCTGGGAACACTCCTAGTGGAAGGACTAAGATATAACTTAACTTTATTCCCTCCTTTAGATCCTCACCACTCTGCTGGCTGTGGCCAATGCCGCTCCTGGCCTCCTGGACTATGGCCTGGGCCACACGGCGCCCGCCCTCAGCTATGGCCATGCTCCTGCCATCACCTATGCGGCTGCCGCGCCCGTCATTAAGTCCTATGCCGCTCCAGCCATCAGCTATGCCCACGCTGCGCCGGCCATCAGCTATGCTGCAGCTCCAGTGATCAAGTCCTATGCCGCTCCCTCTTACAGCTATGCCCATGCGGCTCCTGCCATCAGCTACGCTGCTCCCACGGTCCTCAAGTCCTATGCGGCGCCCGTGGCGGTGGCTGCTCCAGTGGTCAAGGCAGTGGCAGCTCCAGCCACCAGCTACTCGCATTTCAGCTCGGTAAGAGATAGGGAATATATCCTTATGGAGGATTCCTTGAGGAATACTAATGTTCTTTTGTAGGTTGTCTCCCATGCCACGCCCATCATCAAGTCCTATGCCGCGCCCATTGCCGTCAAGTCCTACGCCGCTCCTGCCATTAGCTACGCTGCTCCCACGCTGGTCAAGTCCTATGCCGCCCCAGCTATCAGCTATGCTGCTCCCGCGGTGGTCAAGTCCTATGCTGCTCCGGCCATCAGCTATGCAGCTCCCGCCCTGAGCTACGGTGGCTACGATGATCACGGATATGGCTACCACTAAGCCACCGTTTGATACCAAAAGCGCTCCAAGTCAGTCCAAGTACAAGTCCCGATCCGGAGCTGGTAGAGCAGCGAGAGAGAGAGAGAGAGAGCTGTAGAGTCGCAGCCGGAACAGCCGAGGCACGTTCTCCTTTAGTATTTTTCCCCACTTTCCCACGTTCAGTAGTCACCCACTTCCTACCAGGATCTGTCCTAGTTCTGTTAACTTCTTATTTATTTAAGAAAAACCCTTAATTATTCTCTCAAAGGCACACAATAAAAGGAAAAATTCAATTTTTCAAAGGCCACTCGTTATATTTATGACGGCGAAGATGACGATGACCACAACGGTGCTCAGGTTGTTCAACATCTTGGCCAGGTGGGGCCAGGGTTTCTCCTGAATGTCGCAGAAATCATTGGCCTGGAGGATATATGTATATGTTAATATATTTTGTCCAGAAAAATGGAGTTACTGAACTCACATCCGAGAGTCTAAGGCCCAGAATGCAGCGCAGGATATTGCAGTTAATAACAGAGACCAAAGTGTCCGGAGCCTTGGCTCTCGGTGGATACAATTCCAGCCACAACAGGCAAATGTGCAGGATATAGCAGTAGCTGGTGGTTATCATCACCACCTTGTAGGCAGACACTAGGGGGGAGGTAATAAAAGATAAATAAATACTTGAAATAGATAAAGAAATTACCAATACAAAATTGGAATAAAAGTTACTGAAATTTTCGAGACAAAGAATATTTTAACACTGAAGAAAATTATTAAACTTTTACTAAACTGTAAGTTTGTATCACTTTAACTTCAATTAAGAACATTTATGTTTAGTTTTTTAGCTTACTTATGGGCGGAACATAGTGCGGGGAGGCGTGGCGCGTCAAGTACATCAGTCCCCAGGCGGTGATCAGCAGGGAAAGAAGTATGAGAGCACTTCTACGTGAAGAACGCAGGACAAAGGACAGGATCAAGAAAATCTGACAGGCTGAAAGGGAAAGGATTAAAATAAACATTAAAACCAGGCAATTAAATACAACAAAGGCTCTTGTTTTTCTTTCTTCTACTAATAATTTCTAATATCTTCTCCTTACCAATCAATGGCAAATAGAACACGGTCATGTAGAAGCTGCTGTTCCTCTGTATGGTAAACTCAATGGCCACATCTCCGGCCATGGTCTGGAGCGTGCTTTTCTGGGTATATCTATTCGCCGAATCGTTGCCCACTTGGACCACGGATATGTCAAGGAATGTCCAGCCAGACGGTGTGTTCACGTGCTCATTGGGCGCCACGGGGCTGCGCAGTTGATCGTAGATAAGCGCCATGTTCCCCTGGCTGTCACCCTCCTGGCCCATCAGGCCTAGCTCGATGTCACATGTCACACGCTCCTTGGGCCAGTTGCGTGCACTGTCCACACACCAGCTGGTCAGCTGCAGGTTATTCACATACAGGGTGACCGAGCCGTTGGATAAGACGCGCAACTCATAGGATCGCAGCACCTCGTCCATGGAGTCCAGGGCGCCATTGAGGACACGCATGTGCGGTGTCCATATCTGAAGATCCGGATGCTCAAAGGTTTCTAGATAACCATAGTCGGCGGGCTTCCAGCGCAGGCGATCGTCCTGCCAGTGCTTAAGTTAGAAAATTAGTAAGGTTTTATATATATCTTTTTTATAAAATACTTATGTAGTTACCATCGTAAAGTGCATGCGGGTGCGGAGCAGGGAATTGGTCATTTCATAGGCCAGGGAACGCGTTTGAAAGTGGAAGAGTAAGGAACTCAGATTGGCCGGCAAACTGGCATTCTCCGCTTGCAAATTCAGTTGGGCAAGCAGCTTTTGCTCCGTTGATGGCGCCGGAACATCAGCAGATATTTCCTTGGCTGCAAAATAGAATCTTCATTAAAATTATGCTGGGAATTTTTTTATTTTTAAAGAACCAATCATTGGATTATTCTGAATTTTCGTAGAGACTAAGATAAAACCAAATACTTTAAGTAAATACAAAAACCCAGCTAAGAATGCTTCAACTTTGGCCTTACCAAATCCATCGAAGCCGCAATCGTAGAACCACCTCGCCGTATTCGTGCCAAAGGAACTGAAACTGATGTAGTTAATGGTCAGAGCGGAGGCATCGATGAACTGCAGCAGGGGCTCCTTCTTGAAGCCGGGAATGTAAACAAACAGCTCGGCATCTGTGAGAGAGAGATATGGGGATTTTGAGAGACTCCGATAAGTTCCAAGCCCTGGAGGCGACTCACTCTGCGTCTGGACAATCTCAATTGGCGTTGGCTCATACAGAGATAGCAAGTTCCGATCTTGATTCGTGGACACGCGCCTTACTCCCATGGCGGTGCGGATAGCGGAAAATGTATTTCCGCCGGCTCCTATCACTGCAAAGGCAGAGTAAACCATATCAATGAAGCCCCTATGGTAAAGTCAGGGGTGTCCCAGTAACCTCCTCCCAATGGAGGTTTGTTTATTTTTTTGTTCATTAATCTCTCCAAGAAAGGCTTGGCTTGTCGTTAAATTAAAATAAGTATTAGATTTGATGAAGAATAACGATATAAACTTGTCAGATTATAACTCGAAGCTCTATTATTATATATTATTGTATATAAGCACCATCAAATTCTAGCTAATTCATCTTAAACGCTTCATATCTTTCCAGACATGTTATTGTACAAAGTTTTATCTCTAAATGTCAAGTTCATACAATGTGTGTATCGCAATTCCAAATGAAATTATCATAAGCTCAGAAACTCAAAGCCTTTATTCCCTTCAACTTTTGAAGAATTCTTCACAAGCTCCTAGAAACATGTTTTTACCTGATTCTTTCTACCGATCTGTATTCTTCAGAATCTCTAAGAAACCTTTGGATGCTTCTACCTACCAATCTCGTAGACGCGATCATTCGGTCTCACATGATTCGTCACCGAGAGCAGTATGTGTGCATCCATGGACGTAAGAACGTAGAACTTCAGGTGCAGTCGCTCCCCGGCCTTTGCCTTGTTGTTGTCCAGGGAGTGGACCATAAAGAAGTCCCGGTAGGCATAGCCCGCATCCCGGATGGAGTAGCTCTCGCAGGAGTCCAACTGGGCGAAGCTCACGTTGTACTTGAGCTGCGGCGAATCCGGATCTGCGTGTGCAATCAGCGGTGCCAGGCACAGGCAGCAGCAAAGAGCCAGCGCCACGGAGCACTTGATAAGCCAGGAAGGGTTACACATCGTGCTCGTCCGGCGTTCTCAGTTGATTTGATACGATGCGCGGTTCGAATTATACTGGCTAGCGACAGCGGAAAAGTAACTGCCAAGTAGTTGGCAGTTATCGATGATAAATCGATAAATTAGACAATCGGTTCTTATCGCTAATTGCATCCTGCTTATCGCAAACTGCTTGCGAACTGCTTCCACTAAGTTTTCTGTAAGCAGTGCGGCAAGCAGACCCTGAACGGCGTTGCCAGACTTGGCTTGCTGTGGTCCTACTCACGGTATATTTTCACTCCCCGCCTGCGGTCACACTCGGCCGCTGACCTGTTATCAACATTTAGAACTTCGCCACTTTTGCCTTGTTTTATTTAAATTTTTGGGCACTGCTCCCAAACTACGCTGACTCCAGGTGACCCCGCAGGCCATGCCCGATGAGACGCAGGACGCCAAGGCGCAGAAGTTGGCCGCTGCGAGGAGAAAGGTGCGCGACGGCGAGTGCCACTCACAATTGTTTTGCTCTTGTGACGTGGACAACATATTGGCTCTCTAATATTGATTTTGTTTATGTGGACACAGCTGAAGGAGTACCAGCAGCGCAACAACAACAACAACAATGGCCAGCCGGGCGGGGCAGAGGAGGCGGTGTCGCACTCGCACTCCTCCACCGTCAGCATAGCCAGCAACTTGTCCGAGCGCTCCGACAGCGAGCTGAATGTGAACGGCAGCGGCGTTGTGGCCGGCAGTGGTGGCTTCCAGCAGCCAGAGCCGCCCGCCTTGCCCACAGCGGCGTCTTTTTTCACCCAGAGCGAGCCGGAATCTCCGCTGGCGGCACACAATGGCGGCCTTATAGCCGCTGACCCCTCGAACCTGCAGGCCATTCAGGTGATCATCGCGGAGAAGGCCCAGCTAAATGCAGAGCTCACCAAGGTTCGACTGGCCTGTCGCGAGAGGGATCTGGAGCTGGAGGAGCTGCGCACCTTGAAGGAGCAGACCCAGCAGCGTCTGGAGCAACTGCAGCATCACTACCAGGACCAGCAGTCGAGTGGCGAGCAGCAGCGCCAGCAATTCGGCCAGCTGGAAGGCCAACTGCAGCAGTCGCAGGCACAAATCCAGGATCAGCAGTCCCACGTCCACGAGCTGGAGGCCCAGCTGAAGCAGAGCAACCTCCACAAGGACGAACTGCAGCAGCAGCTGTCCACCAAATCGAATGAGCTGGAAATGGCCCAGCTAAAGCTGCGCCAGCTGTCCGACGAGTCCAACGTCAGCGCCGACAACCGGGTGGAGTCCCTGGTTCAGACACAGTACATGTACGAGCAGCAGATCCGCGACCTCCAGGCCATGGTGGGTCAGCTGACGCAGGACAAGGAGCAGGCGGCGGCCCAGTACCAGAACTATGTGCAGCACCAGAGCGGGGAGATAGCCAAGCTCAACGAGCGCAACACAGAGCTGGCCGAGGAGCTCAACTCGCTGCGGGAGCGGGAGCGTCAGCTGGTGGAGCATGTGAGCGGCCTGGAGCGGGACATACAGAAGAATCTGAGCCTGCAGGCGCAGTTCAAGGAGGCCGTCAGCCAAGAGAAGCCTCCGCCAACGGAGGAGCGGACCAGCGAGGAGGTAAGTTGAGGCTTTTATGAAGAAATTTCTTATTGAAGGGACTGATTGCTTCCAGAATGCCTTGAAGGAAGAGCTGGCGACGTTGAAGGAGCGCCTCTCCGACCTCGATTTCGAGCGCCATGAATTCCAGCTTAAGATCAAGTCCCAGGACGATCAGCTGCTGGTAAAGGAGTCCGCTCTGGCCGAGCTGGAGCAGCGGCTCGAACGCCTGGAGGCCGTGCAACCGGATCAGACGAAACTGCTGGCCACCATGGAGTCCGACAAGGTGGCCGCCTCGCGGGCCCTCACCCAGAACGTGGAGATGAAACAGCAGCTGGATGAACTGCAGCAGCGGTTCGTTCAGCTGACGAACGACAAGGCCGAACTGGTCATCCGGCTGGACGCCGAGGAGTTTGCCAATCGCGAGATACGCCAGAACTACACGAGCATGGAGAAGAAGCTGCACTCCACCGAGGAGCGGTTCACGTTCAAGGACGAGGAGATGATCCGGCTCTCGCATGAGAACGTGGAGCTGCAGCGCCAGCAGTTGATGATGCAACAGCAGCTGGACCGCCTGCAGCATTACGAGGTGCGTTTGAGTGTTCTCTGTCTTGGAATTTTACTGAAAATCTGCATTTTTCTCTAGGTTAAGGCTTACCACAACAGCCAGGAGGCAAAGGCAGGCATGGAAGGCGGGGAAACACCAGCAAATGAAGCTGGAGAAGTCCATAATCACGATCACGATCATGGCGATCATGCCGGCCACTCACACGAGCACTCACATGAGCACTCACACGAGCACTCACACGACCATTCACATGAGCATTCCCACGCGCATTCGCATGAACCCAACCACCATCATTCGCATAGCCACGAGCACAGGCCAGCTGGCGTGACCCTGCCCACCGCCGAGGCCGTGGAGCGCCTGCAATCGCGGTTCACCACCCTGATCAGCCAGGTGGCCGACCTTACCGAGGAGAAGCACAGCCTGGAGCATCTGGTGCTGCAGCTACAGAGCGAAACGGAGACCATTGGCGAGTACATTGCTCTGTACCAAACGCAGCGACGCATGCTGAAGCAGCGCGAGTACGAGAAGGCCGCCCAGATGCGCCTGCTGCAGGCGGAGCGCGAGCAGTTGCGCGAGAAGATCGAGGCGCTGAACAAGTTGGTGGGCAGCCTGGGCGTGGAGCAGCCCCCAGAGGGCGGACAGACGACGCAACGTAACGAAGCAACGGCAGCAGCCGGCGCCGCCTCTGCGGCCGCCGTAGACGAAGGGGAAAACTCGCAGCAGATCATTAACAAGATACAGGACATCATCAGCGAGATCAAGGAGAACACGGAGCAGCCGACACACAACCATGCCGGCGACCATCTCAACTGCTGTCTGGGCAAGTTCGAGGTGGTCTAGGGTCCGCAGACTGCAGTAGTGTCGCCTGCCCGCCTGCAAAGTGCAATTATCGCCTGCTTACGTATAACCATTATTCACTTTTGCTACTGTATTTAAATGTGTAATTTGTACCCTGCTTCCCCGCGTCTTTTGTAAATGTTTCCAGCGCATTGTGTCCGAGAGTAAACCTAGTTTGTGCATCTGCGACGAATCCACAACCTGGGGGCCCCCACTAAACGTATTATTAAACAATTCACATGAACATGTTTTATTCCTATGGCCAAGATCCCAATTGGTGTCTTTTGGGTGATGGGAGAGGCAGCATTAAGTCTAAGGCTGGCCTACCCTTACAGTGCAATCGCTCAACCGAATCGCTCTCTTTAAGCTGTTACTTAAAGAGCATAAGCTCCATATGACGTTTAACTGAGAACATGATACAACTGTAGAAGGTAGTCTCATCGAGAGAGCCGTCCTCTTTTTGGGTACTCTCTGTCAGTCGTTCGTCGGACTATGCAAAAAAAAATTTACTGCGACTCGTTTTTTTATTATTATAAATTAAAATTTTATATTTATTATTTGAAATATTTACTCTTATATATTTCCAAAAATATTTTCTTCCTTGTTAGCATAAAAACAGTGCTTTCGCTCGCTCTTTTTAGAGCGGAGAGAGGCTCTCTCAACATATTTAGAGTCCTCAATGTCGAATACCTTCATATATGTATGTAGTTCTATCATGACGGAGACCTTTCTTTGGCTCCGTTCTCAATAGGCTCTGGCTCAAAGATGGTTGCAAATCGTAGTTACTTAGCTTTATTATGGCAATACATTTTCTAAAGAAGTGCACATGATAATAATGACAATAATTACATAAATGACAATGAAATAAATAAACAAAAAACATAAATTCTTAAGCTACTATTTTTTTGCCTTTGAATTGTTTCGCAACTTGGCCCGCAGGCTGGGCTCCAAGAGCTGTGTGGGCTGGCATTTGCGTCTCGGTCGTCCACTGCTGCTGAGGCAGGAGGTGGACAAATCCGTGTTTTCATCCGGTTTCCCAGGCTCTGAAGTAAGTTTCCGAATTCTCACCTTGGGCTGCAACCCACTGGAGCTTGCGCTCTCACTGGCCTTCTCAGTTGGGGCCTGCCTTTGCTGTGACGACTTGTTGGCGATCGGTGTGCTGGTGTTGGTGTCTCTCATTTGGAACGTTCCCTCGAACAGGCTGTGCCTGGGGCTTGATGAGCTGTTATACGCCAGCGAAGCAGTGGTGAACTGAGAGCGGACAGGCGATTGACTGGGACGAGTCACCATCAGCCTTGGTATCTGTATGCTGGGCTCCTCCTCAACGGAACTATTTACATCAATGGCCAAGGACTTAGCGAGCTGGGGCTTTCCCCGGGCAGCCGCCACGGCTTTCGCTACGGGAAGGATATTTGGGTTGACTGAGCGGAGAACGCGTTGGGAGGGAGTGCACGCTTGAATGGTTGAATCGCAGCAGATGAAGTCCTCATCAGAGGTTGTCTGCATGGAGGTGTCCCCTTCGGTGTCCTTTTCGGTATCCTCTTCGGTATATTCTTCGGTATCCTCTTCGGTCTCCTCTTCGGTGTCCTCTTCGGTGAATCCCTCGATGTCTACGTAGGTATCTTCGTCGGTGTCCTCGTCGATGCTGCACAAGCGTTCCTCACTCAGCTTCGGCACTACTTTCTCAACCGGTTGCTTCTCTTTATCATTGGAGATTGGATTTGCTGTCTCCTCTTCCTCTTCGCTGGAAGTATCACATGCTATCTCCGCTACCCTTCGAGGTGACGGCGTGTGCTGTTAGAATGGGAGATGGGTTAATAATCAAAAAGGGGGGTAACTGGTTGTGAACATTACCGAGAGCCTAGGCGCTTCTTTGGGTTCCTCCACAACCTCGCGTCGTCGGCTTGGAGAAATGGTTCTGGTGCTGCCAGCCGAGACTCTAGGCGCTTTATTAGGTGCCTCCAATAATGAGTCGGACCGTCGACTGGGGGAACTGGTGATGGTGCTGCTAGCCGAGACTCTAGGCGCT
>JAEIIU010045625.1:0-27592 GCA_018874675.1 Drosophila baimaii | reverse complement strand
TTATCTGCAAGGGTATATAAACTTCGGTTCCGCCCGAAGTTAGCTTTTCTTACTTGTTTTACTTTAAAAGTCGACATTAATAACATGTATTGACTTCTTTAATGATATTACTCTGAAAAAAATCAAAATCAATTTAATTTAAATATTCACATATGCAAAATCTGTTCTATATTTACCAAAACCATCAGTATTTGCACACGAAAAGTCACTAACAACTTTTACTAGTGACAATTTCATGCCTAAATCATGATATAATTCAGGACTGCCAATTTCATGTCATAATCATGATATAATTCATGGCCTCACAAAAAGGCTTCGAAATAAATATAAAGCTGCCAACTTCCGATATTACGCTCAGTTTATCTAAAAATTATTACAGTTTTGTAATAAAATAGACCTATTTCCTTGGCCCGCACTGTCCATGCATAGTAACTAGTTGGCTGCTGTGGCAGCTTCTTCAGCAAAATGTCTTTCAACTTATCGCACACTCACACACACGCACACTCTCTCCCCTCACATATCCTGTGGAAGCGCATGTGAGGAGGAGCAGGAGGTGGCTCGCTGGCAATTTGCATGCAACCTAGAGAAGAAAACCCCCCCCCTTGCAGCCACCCATTTTGCCCACTCTGTACGTGCATGTAATTTATGCGTTTAGATAACACTTTGCTAATTTTGAATGGCATAAATTTTTTTGTACATTAGAAGGCAATGGCGACGGCGACGGCCAAGACGGAGTTGGCCCAGTCCTTTCTTGGGATCGTGCCTGTAATTGTGTGTGCGTGTCTGTTACTTATTTCTTCCATACTCCTTTTTACTGCCTGATTTTTTTTTTTTTGCATGCCGCACTTATGATGATGTATTGATTGTTCGAGGTGTCAGATTTTTGTTGTTGCCTGCGAACACTCCTGCCCAGTCTTGGGCCTCGTTTTTTTTTTTCTTTTCCTCTCCGCTTGGCGTAATTAAAGGAAATATTTGAGATATGCCAAGATAATAGTGCTGGAATGTTGTTGGATTAATTAATTGAAAAGTGAGTTGTGGAAGGAAAGGAGGCCTGCCTTTATTTGGTGACTGTTGCTGTGTTGCTGCTCCTCCGATGTTGTTGGCCATGTCGCCGGTTTGCTTATCAGTGGCAGCATTGACTTTTTATGGCCAAGACCGGACTCTCCGACTCTCGGACTCTTCGGACTCTCTGTGATTAATAAGGATTTTCAAGTCGTTAGCCGTCTTCGTTCGCCTTCGTTCATCGCGATTTTTTTATGGCCAAGCTGGAAGATACACAGAGGAGAACAGGGCACCCCAGCTCTGAATCGACGACGACGAGACGAGGCAGGCAAATTACCGATTTCAACAATGTCGCTCAAGTGGCTTAACTTAAGTTTTTGGCTTTGACAAAGGCCCGGGAAAAGCGATGGAAAAATGCTTAAAGAAAATGAAAAAATACGAGGAGAAAAAAACCAGCAGTTGATGCTTGAATAATGATGTGATAACCGTAGGCATAAACTGGCCCACAGACCCAAGATGATCCATGCCCAGTGTCCACAACTTTGGCCAGATACAATTACTGGCTCTATGTGAGGCGCGGCTTTCTGCACCAAATGTGTTGCCAATTTGGGGGTTTTATAGCGAATATTACTAGGAATTATGGAGATTTATTTAAGGCTTTATCAAGAAAAAAAATATTGCAAATTCTTTTTAAGAAAATGTATTTATCTGTTAAGTAAGGAATAGGAAAACTGTTCAATACAGCAATTTAAGATACTTTTTCGCTTGATATATGAATTCTTTTTTTTTGTAAATAGATGACAAATCTAATAAAGAACTATTAAGAAGTATTCTGAAAATGTAGACCAAGCTGGAAATATTTATTAGGGAAGGGAACTAATATTTATTCATTCCTAAATATTATATTAAAATATAAAATGATATTCTCCACATTTAATTCCTTATTTGCCGAAAGAAAAACCTACTTTCCATTCATTAAATATATCAGCTACCTTTAGAAAGCCACTCTTAATTTATTTTTTAAGCCCATAGTTGGCTTTTATTTTCCTATAAACCATGGTTACTAGGGCAACACTGATTGGCCACCAACCCAGCGACTCCTGGCCCGAAGCAATCGCGTCACAGCTGCATTCGCTGGTAAAAAGTTGCTGCTTAAAGTTTTCAAATTATTCTAAGTAGGGCAGAGCCAGGGGATTATGCTTGGGAAATGCTTCTTTCTTGGCTCTGGCGGCGGCGCCTTGGATTAGGCTCGAATTAAATTGGAATTAAATTTGCCGCTTAAAGCGCGACAGAGTGAACTGAAACGAATTAAGCAGCCATCCAGCCATCCAGCCATCCGCCCGGCTAGCAATTGGAATTGCCATTGCATTCGCCACATCACAAATTGAATGGGTGGAATCAAAACAAAATTGCTTAGCAGAGAGTGAAATTTCCAAACATTTACTTGGATTTATTCTTTTTTTTTTTGCAGAATGAATAAATTAATGGATTTCCTCATAAATAATGCGGCTGGAAATTGGGGAATCAAAACATAAATAAGACCTAGTTCAGTGGAAACTGTAGAAAGAGCCAATAGAGAGCCGCTATATGAATAATAGAAGAGCCACATTTGCATAATCAATTTAATATTTTTTCTCAAAATCAAATCAGTCTTTAATTTATGCAAATATTCTTTGTTTTCCCTCTAAAAAAAAGGCTGCATTCAATATGAACCATAAGTTTGACATGCAAATATTTGATTTTTTGTGGAAATTGATTTAATTTTCGCCTAATTTTGCATGTTTAACTTGGCTAAATTAAATCTGATCACGTGTAAAAACGATAGAGGGAAAAAATATTAATCAATGTGTAATTAATGAACAAAAAATTGCCAGCAAAGTTTGTGTCTTTTTTTTTAATCATAAACATCAGTGCCTAATTAAATTAATTTTCATTGGCCTTTTTCCCCCCATTTAAAATTACCTCTAAAATGTCGCATAGGAAAATGCCTGGCCAGCCCGCGCATTTATTTCTGTATTTATGCTAATGAAAGAGCCAAGAAGAACTTTGCCCACGATTTTTGACAGACTAATGGAATGTGTGGACTTTCAGCTGTCAGTTTTAACAGCGGGATTTCCAAAAAAACATAGACAGAGATGGACAGAAGTGCAGCCAAGCAGGGAAAGCCTATAGATGCTAATTAATAAAACCAATAGCAACCGAAAAAAATAAAAAAAAACCTCTCGTGAGGAAAGAAAGCTAAAGCAAACAAGCAATTTATGCAGGCACAAGTCTAATCAAAACTGCACGGAAAAGCTTATTCTGTGGTTATGGATTCTGGATCCCACTGGGACGTTCCCACCAGCCTAGCTGGCTTCTCTAATCATATGCAAGTGCCTCCTCAGTGTTAGAGGCAGTAAAACTCAATCAAAAAAAAAAAAAAAACTTCATGGCTTTACAACCATAGAAGAACCTCAGATGTGAGCCGGCCGGGTGATATACTCGTCGTATACTCATATAGAAACAGTTACGTTTGTCTTAATTACATATCAAATATATCGCCTCGCTGATTGATCTCAAGCTAAGCCAAGCCAACCCGAAGAGAAGGAGCCGTGGAAGAAGTTCCCCTCGGAGTTGGTCGGCCATAAAATCACCATAAATTCAAGTTATAAAAAGTCATGTTCGGCTGCACTTAATTAGCGGCCGACGACGACGACCGCGACTCCTCCGACCTCTACAAAATGAGTGTCATGCCCATATGTCCTCCTCCTTCTCTCTATATAACGATAGCAATCCCGAAGAGATCCCAACCATAAATACCAAGAGGATCCCGGACAGGAGGTGACTTGCCCCATAATTCACACAATTTGCTGATGCGTGTGCCACGAGTATCGAGTGTTGAGCCCAAAATGTCAACAATATAGCACTCGCCCATCTCTCAGTCCCCTCAGTCCCCCTCTATATATATTTCTATATTCGGAGCAGGCATATTCCCACCGAAAAGAAAAAAAAAAAAATTAAATGGTGTGAACGAAATTTTATGCCGAATCATGCGTGGAAAATGATGAAGATGCCTCGGCGGCGATGGCTGCCAGGGAAAACTTGGCGGCAGGCTTCTTGCCATGCTCAGTTTGAAATATATTTGCGTGCCTCATTTCATTTGTTTATGTTTTTCTAAAGACTCTGCGATGCAGTCAGCAAAAAGAAATGGTCATAAAAATGTGGAAATTGGTAACATAAATTAGAAGATAATTAAGCCAATACAAGTTTGAGGAGATCTTCTGATAACTGAAACATATTTCTGAGGAAACTTTTGGAAATAAAATGAGAAACTCAACTTAAAGAAACTTGTCACTAGAATTTTTATAGTTTTCTTACATTTCTTTAAATTTAACCTTTATTTTCTCTATATATTTCAAGTGTAGTGATGTCGGAATGTGTGTGTGGCGACCTCGTTAGAGAAGCCTAGTGCTCTCTTGATGAAGATGCACACACACTTGGTCATGATAACTGGGCCCCCCGAAAATTAAGTTGAAAACAATTTAAATTTGTTAGAAGCCGCCGGCAGCAACGAGGCAAGGCCTCCTCGAAAGAGTGTAGAGTCCCATAGTCCAGAAGAGTCCCTGCCAAAAATGGGTAAAAACACTTTCAACTCCCCAGCATCATCTCGGCCCAGAGAGAGGAGAGATATGTATGTTGACGTCAAACGACAGCCGAGAGACACTTCACTTGTGCTGGCAACGTACATACTTTTCCTTTGCTTTTCTGTACTTTTTTTCGGGTCGCACTTTTATGAGTAATTTCATGTGGTGCGAGAGCCGTTTTGATGGAGTTGCAATGTCCTCCCCCTGGGGAGTGGGAATGGCAATGGCACTGGCACTGGAAATGGGAATGGGAATGGGTTTTTCGGGAATTTAGTTTCTCTCAGTTCTCGGGGAGTTTTTTGTTCTGGAATTTTTATGGACCAGCGGAGTTGGTCTCGAGCGTACGTTTAAGGCCAAAAAGGTGTTGATTGTAAGGAAGTTTTAGAGGGAAATAAAAGCAGGTAGCATTTAACGATTTCGTTTATGCCTAACAAATAACTCTCATATTTGTGGGGAATTTTAAGAACTTGGTTGCGGCATAAAATTGGTCCTCATTTTAATTTAACTCGTTATTAATTAACTTGGTGAGGTACTTTTAGAATAAACTCCCTAAAGCAATATGAAACTTAGTACGCGAGCTCCCATTACACTCGTCTTTCAATCAACTTCAAAAACTGAAGCCATCAAAAGATCGTTTCCCGGGCACACAGATCACACAGATCACAGGGAATATCCCTCATCAAAACTCCACTTTTCGGATCATTGCAACTTCATTTCGAGCGAAACATCTCACTGCTTCTCAGATTTCTTGAATGTTTTGGCAGCCTGTGAAGTCGCTTCCTCCCTCTATATTCTTATATATGTATTTCCCACTCTCCACATCCCAAATCCAAATCCAATCCAGAGAAACTCTCGAGCACTCGACGTCCACCCAACTTGGACGACAATTAAGTGATTCATTAAAAATGACAGAGCATGAATTCAATTGAGAGCCCGAGTCCGAGTTAGAGTTGAGTTCTCTGTTCTGATTCTGGTTTCTGGTTCTGGTTCTGGTTGGGTCTTGAAGTTTGAATAGAAACCCAAATAGAGGAAATGTCAGTGCGTGCCAGAAGGCGTATATATCGCTGGCGAGATAAAGGAATAAAAGAAAGTTGTTGATGTTGCCGACGACGAGCGAGAGACCGGCGAACGACTACCGTTCAAACTCAGCCCGTACGTGCACAAGTATTTGAAAAACTCATTTAAATCCGATGGACAGACGACCGTCCGTCCGACCCCTCGACGAGGGTGGGAAGCCAGCCGGTCCGAGGACCGGCTAAACTGCCATCCGAGAGCTGAGAACTAGTGAAAATCAAATGCAAAACGACAGAACGACGTTGGGCCTCCTGACGCTGACTTTTGATGCCAAATTTTCAAGTGGAGCGACCAGCAGCAGCGCGGCAGTGGCAGCCAAAACACTTGAGGAATTGCCGCCGCTGTCGTTTAAAAGATGATGGCATGAGATACTCGACGAGTGCGAATGTGAGTTCTGCAGTAGGGCACTGAGGGAAATGTTGATAAATTGATAAATTATTTTATTATCCCTGAATAATTCTGAGTATATAACTCTGTAGAAAACTATTTAAATCAAAAAGATCAAAGAAGAAAGTGCACGAAAATAAGAGTTGGGAATTATAAAGACATGGGGAAGACATTTAAACTTTTTTTTAAAACGTCTTAATACTTGGAAGTTTATTTTTAGAGTATAACTCACTTGTATACTCGAATTTCAGTCCTGAAATCTTAAAGATATTGCAGTTCTGGCAAAAAAAAGTTGGGAATTATAAAGATATAAGAATGAACATATAACTTCCTTTTAAAACATTGTTATACTAGCACAAAGATTAATTTGTGAGATAGTATGCTCGATAATTAGTTCTAAAATTTAAAATGAATTGAAGTGAAAATTTGTTTTACCAACAAAAGCACTTGAGAATTATAAGTAACCGAGTTTGCAACACAAATCATGTTTATACATGCACTAAATGTAGATTCTTAGGATTAAAGCTTGAATTTTATTCCTTATTTTAAAGAAACCCTTATTTTTTAAGCTCAGTGCATGAGCCGCCCCAGTAGCAGCTTCTATCCTCCTCCTGGACTGGCCCAGTCGTAAATATGAGGCACAAACAAAGCAGCGACGGCGTCCCCGTCCCCGTCCAGGTCCAGACACAGAAACCAAACCCATGGAGCTGGGAAGGCAGGCGGCTGGCCATGGACGATTCCGAGGCCGTCGCATTAGTATACGGAAGCTCGAAAACGAAAAAAATTACAATCTCAACCATTTGGCAGACAGACGATGACAGAAGAAGCGATGCAGTGTGTGGTGGTGGTGGTGGTGGCGGCAAACGGGGTGGAACTGTGGCGGGAGGCTACCTCCAGATTCCGCCGGCAGATTGCTATATAGGCAGGACGAGGACCAAGCGGGCCATAAACTGGCGACTATGAAGATATATTAGGCAAATAGATGGATGGATGACTACGGTCCGCCATCTCCATCTCCATCTCGATTTTGGTTTTTCTTTTTTTTTTCCCCTACTCAGTCGCCGGCCGAAGAGAAACAATTTTCGACAACGTTTTGGCAAATGCAAATGGAGTTTGACAGGCCGCCGCCGCCGCCGCCAACGTTCTGCCAGCAAATAATAATAAAAGACTCACGGAAAATGATGGCGGGGAAATGTTATGGGCCTGGTGAAAATGCCAATACCCTAAAGCGTTTGGGTGGGAAATCATTAAGATATGGAGAGGGGTCTATTGTAAAGAACTGATTTACAAATGACTTTTTTATATACATAGTTTATCAATCAAGTCTTAATTAATGGAGAACATAGATTATAACTAAATAATTTAATAATAGTATGTATTAGATGATGATTTAAAACAGGTTTGGTCACCAAATTTCAAATTCGGAGCTCGACATCCTTAACCAAAAAATAGGAAATATCTTTAAAATAAAGAGCTAGACAAAATATACAAGGTCACGGAAACCTAAGAGCGCGATGCTTTTCTCGGACGATATGTAGATTTTGTTTTTGCAACTCTGACTGAGTGGGTTTTCTTAAAGATTTCTTTCTGAGAAGGCAAAGGTTTTGTTTTCGTTAGAAAGAATTTAAGCAACTGGATTAAATGCCTTTTTAGGCCTTGTTTTAAACTAAACTTAAATTATATCTATGACGAATTTTAAACATTTTATTTAATAGAAATAATAAACAAAACTCTCTTTTATATTTTTGACGAACTCCTCAATAATTTCCAACTACCCAATCCTCCGAGAGAGTAAACAAAAAGGTTATCAGCCATATTTCAGCTTATGATGAGAATGACGAACATTAGAAAAGAAGTTTTTCATTTAGCTACCTGACATGTACACACACACACACACTCGCATACTCATGGCGTTTGGCGTCTCAAATTACATGACCATGAAGAGATGAGGAAAAAACACAAAAATTTATTACAAAAGATAGACAAAAGATGCGAAATATTTGCCCCCGACTGGCGATGTGTGGCGATGGCAATGGGCAGGAAGATGACTATGGGAATGTTGGCAAATGCTGCTGCTAGAAACCCGCACAGTGCTGCAGAAAAGTTAACGCACGCAGAATGTGCAAACCAAACGGCAACAAAAAGCAAGGGGAAAAAAATATGTCTGCCCGTCCATCCAGCCGCATAAATACTCTCCGGGGAGTTGTTAGTTTCGTTGGGGTTCTCTCGTGTGGATTGAGCGAAATATGCGAAGCCTCCAAGCCAGGGTCCAGGTCCTCTTATTCCTATGGATGTGCAAGTGGAGCGGGCCTTGTAGTTTTCTCCACATCCCAAAATACCCATTTCTCCCAGGGCGGATCCTTTGGCGCTGCCCAAAAGGGGAAGGAATACACTAGAGAAAATGTGTGTAAATATTTTAAGATATTTTCCAAGTACAGACTAAAGTAATCTTAGGATAAAGATAGGATTTAACTTCATGTACTTGCTGGTTTCATCTGATATGATCAAGAAATGTATTTATTTCTTTCTTTCTTTATTTATTTTATTTTTAAGCAACCTACTGAAATGTTTACAATAACTTTTAACTATATTTTATGCAATTTCAAATCAATTAAATATTATGCAGGACTTTTTGGGATATTATTCTCCGTATACACATATATTTCTTTTTCTACCCTTGAGGGTGGCGCCTTGTGCCACCCAAGTTGCCTGTTTATGAATTACACCAGCCGTGCTGCACGCGTACATATCGTACTTATGCTTGTACATACAACATGTATTTATGTATGAGTATAAAATGGAAAGCATAAACAACAACGACGACGGCGAACGAATGAAAGCCCCGTAGCTGCTGCAACAAAGGGCATCTCACTGAAATATGCTGGAAAACTGCGAATTGCCAACTGCAAACTGCAAAACGAAACGAAACCAAACCAAACGAAACGCACTGTGCGCAACAATTTATGGCCAACATTCAGCAGGCAACGAAAGCGAAAGAAAAAAAAAATAAAGTAATACAAATACAAGCTGAATTGTTTGCGGCCGCATAAAAAGTAGCCAAACGCTGAGGGGTAAAGAGGAGCGGCGGCGGGTGCCTGCATTTCTTTGCATAAATTGCAACATTTTGTGGCACTCCTGCAGCTGCTGTTGGTGCTGCTGTAGCCGGGCGGCGCTGCTTAGGCAATTTGTCATCGCAACTGACTGTTTTTCCTGTTCCCATATGAAGATATATCCAGAAATGAATCTCAGCCCTCGGCTGCTTCGATAAAGTAATGAACAGGTCAACTGGCCGACGACGACGATGGCTTCAACTTTGATTGCGGAAAAATCCCTTTGAAAAGTTTTGCGCTTAGACATTGTAATGCCCGAAATGTATGCGCAAACTTTTTGGCCAATTCAAGAATAATGTTTAAATTGGAGAGGAGTGCACAGGGAAAAATATTAGGGATCCCAAAAAAAATGCTAAAGCAAATATGAGTCTAGTCTAGATATTATTTGGAAGAGATTTAAAAAGATTTAAAAGGATATGAATTCTAGATTTAGTCGGCTGATTAAATCCACATAAAGCTAGACTAGATAGAACTTTGTCTGAAGACAAGATGTTTCGGCTTAACCCACAAGCTTCTTCAGTACCAATTACCTGGTTATCAGCCTTAAACATTAGGGCTTTTTGTACTACAAAGCGTCCTAGCAAATTCGTACTTGGGAATTTTAGGTGCACTCTCTCTTTAATACTTTTTTATATTCATAATTTTTTAACGCTTTTTCAAGCGACCCTTTTACCAATCTTCTTCAAAAATCAAAATGGGAAATTGGTTACTAATTTCAATCGGATATTATTTCCTGTGCAGACTGTGCAGAGTCTGAGTGAGGAATCCCTCAGAAAAAAAAAAAAATAGCAGAAAACTGAAAAAGTATTTCCTTCACGCCCCAGCAATTGAGACAGAGTTGAGGCATAAATATGCTGCTGCCACACTGAGATTACCCCATAGCCCCCGAAACGCATTTACGCCAACTCAACTGATGCAAATCTAATTCTCGGATTCTCAACAGAAGGAGACAGCCAGAAGTTCTCTCTCTCCCTGTGTGTGTGTGTCTCTGCTCGAGTGCAATGCTGTGCACGGGGGGCGCACAGTGCAAAATATAAACCTCTCAAGTGCAAAAACCATTCAAAAACTAAGCTAAATTTATTTAAGGAACAGCAAGCAACGACGAGTGCAGCACAGCAGCAGCCTGAATATTTTTTCCACTCTGCACTCTGCTCTGGGTTCGGTTCGGTTCGGTGTGTGTGAGAGCAACTCCTGCACATTTCACTTAACAGAAATAAAAACTGAAAAGAAAAGCCAACGCAAATGCGAGCAAAGCCCAAACCAAACCAAACTGAACTATACAGGGGACAGAAAAAAATTTCAAGTTAGTTTTTAAGCAACAACGACCTCTTTTTATCCTGGAAGTTTGATTATTGCCATTATTTTCTAGGCCTACATTTGTCACATCTTTAACTCTCTTAAAGCTAAATGCTGTATTTTCGTAGATGGTTTATTTTGTTGCCTAAAAGCATATATTTCCCTGGGCCACAAAGACCTCCATTGAACTCGTAATACCCTTTTATCAAGTGTATTCAAAACGAAGTGAGGAAAACCCATGCTGCAGAGGCAGCCGAGCAGAGCAACCAACAAATGTCGTCAGCAAAGAGCAAGAAGTGGAAAACGTTAGTCGGAACCCAGGGAAAATTGAGGAAAGGGATATATTCCACTGGTTTTGGCTGGGGGGAGGGGGATTGCAGGAATGAAATTCAGGTGGCGGTGGCGGCTGAAAAACACTCGGGAAATACGTTGACTGGGCTCTCGTCGTCGTCTCTCATTCCTTTTTGGCCAGGTCCTGTGCCATGGATGGATGTCGGTGTGGTGGCTGTTGGCGGCGACGTGTGCATGCAAGGTGCTCGTATAATGCGTTGTGCGTGTTAAAAGATAGTTTTGCCCGGCTCAACGCGGGGCCAAAATCCAGCAAGTTTCAGTAGCAGCCACCAGCAGTAGCAGTAGGAGCAGTAGCAGCAGCATTTGGAATAGAATGGAACTACCCAAACCCAAGCCCAACCGCACAGCCCAGCGACAGGTAGTTTTACACATTGAAAAATCCCAAACACCGTGACACGACTCGTTTTGGGGTTGGGGTTACACTTGGAAAGAAAATGTATTTCAGATTCTAAAAGGTTGGGAAATGTATTTCGAAAATGCAACACCAAGTGCATCCGAAATGGAGCCTATAGATACATAGATTTCTTCAATTAATATGCATAAATAAACATCAGGTAGGTTAGTTTTAAAAAAAAAAGCACAAAGTGAGCTTAAAATTCCCAAGTTCCCATTCAGAAAGATAATATATTCCTAATTTTAAAATGTTTGGAAATCTTGTTTGAAAATTAAACTTAACCAAATAAGAAATATAGGCTATAGAGGAATAGATTTTTTTAAATAAAATTATTAATCAAAGGTAAGTTAGTCTATTTATTTAATCGACACACTAAGTGCTTAAAATTCTCAAGTTCGTTTTGGTTAAAAACGCAAAATTAATATATCTTTCATTAATAAGAGTGAGTGAAGAAAACGTGCAGCAAAAACTTTTTAGAGCTACAGTTAATGACACATTCTTCTTGGTAGGCTTTTCTCCCTGTGTACTTTTCTGAAACTGCTCCTGTTCAGCGGCTACTGTCTGTGTGTGGATAGCTCCCTAATGTAATGGGTCCGGGGATCAAGGCAACGCGAGACAAATGCACAAAGAGCCTCACTCCTTTGTTTGTTCTCCTCTTTTTTGTGGGGGGAAATATACTACAGCTGCAGCATTGGCATTGGGGGGATCTTTTCAATATCTGCAGTCGTAAAAAAAAGAGGTGTGTGCTAAGGGGATTTCTGGGCATTTGGCTGCGATTTGTTGGGAGGGGTAGAAAGGGTCGTCAAATGGCCTCCGAAGGGTTTACGTTGTTTCAGTCAAAGTTTGATGGAAATTGGAAAAAAGTTGTGGCCTTTAAAAATTCGAAATTGTATCAGGGAAATTTTTTCTTTTGTATTTTGGATATTAGAAGACTTGGACAAGATAAGCTGAGATTGGGAAAACAGGGATATTATCATTTATAAAAACTTTGTGAGCATTGTTCTTCTAAAAAGGATGATTTATAAAGAAAGTTGGGTGAAACCTTTTTAAATTTTAAGAATTATTTCCCAAAGCCCTGCCCTTAGCCTATGCAATTATTATTTTTGTACCATTTTTCACTTCTAACTCAAGTTGTTATTTTCGTTCCACAACAAATGTTAAACAAACGACAAACTCGAAGCTCAGACACGGACCAGGGATTTTTTGTTCTCTTATATTATTATTTTTTTTCTTGTGTTCATGCCTTGTAATTTTTTCCACGCTGCGCGTGCTTCTTGTCCATATTTTGCCCTTAACCCCAGAGTGCCCCGGTCTCTCCCGTTCAAGCATCATCGTCATGTGGTAGGTAGGTCTTCGGGGGCCTTTGGCCACTTTTCATTCCGCACTTCTCGGTGTGTTCGGGTCTCGGTCTCGGGTTCCTAGACAAATATTATTGTTTCCAACACGCCGTTATTGCATATTTGCCTTAAATGTGTATGTACGTAGATATTTTTTCAAAGTGTGAATGAAATTAATGCGTTGCACGGTCCCGTGTCTCTGCCTCGGCCGAGAATGGGGTAGGAATTTTCCCTTTTTCCTCCCGCGTTTTCCCACAAACACACACACACAGTTTGAAATGTTTTGTTTTTGTTTGTTCCCTCTGTGCTTTTTCTGTTTTTCCCTCATTTTTCTCTCCTTTTTTTCCCCTCTTTTTTCCCAAATATTTTTTCTATTTTCACACAGACTAAACGTTATTAAATGCAGGCAAATGCCCCGTCGGTCGACGGTCCGATGGCATTTGTAGTGTTGTCTTAGTCGCTGTCGTTGTTTTTATTCTTACTTGTATTATTTTTTGTTGTTGTTTTTTTGGTGTGTTGTGTGTGCAGTGGTCGCATAAAGGGCAGAGTTCCCCTGATATATATATATATATAGTATATCTTTATATATGAAATGTTTTCCCTTTTTTTTTTTGCGGCAGCTCTTTGAGTGTTTATTTTTTGTGTTGCCTACATTTTTGGGTGGCCAGGCAGCAGGCGCGCTAATAGTTGCTAAAATAAACGGTGAAACAGTGGGCTAGGAATAGGTAAAATCTAGAACTATTAGTTAAGAGTAAATATCTCACAGAAACATGCTTAAATTGTAAGCTTATGCCTTGTTGTTGTTCCATCTCTTAAGATGCATAAAACCCAGTTAATACCATTGAAACTCAAACAATCAATTGCGAAAGCAAACAAATAAAAATCGAAAATAAAACAATGAAAACAATGGAAATACTTGCAACTTTTTGTGCCAAACAAATCCAAATAATTGGCACTATAAACTCCGTCTTCAGAGAGTCTTTTGCTCTCTCTCTCTCTCTTTTCTCTTACCACTTACCACTTACCAGCAGCTAGCAGCTTACCAAGCTCCAATTAATTGGCTCAATTCATATAAAATTCGTTCACTCCACTCACTTAGCTTCAAAAACATGGCTCCAAACTTTTAGTATTTTCTACACACACACACCCATAGTACAGCCTGGAATAAACTTTTACTGGAAAAGTAGGAGTGTGTGTGTGTTTGCACCCAACTTTTTTTTTTTTTTTTTTTTGTGTTGCCACAATTAGCCTTAACTGATTTATGTTCTTTAAAGACTTTAGTTGGCTTGGCTGGGCCGCCTCGCTCCCCTTCGATCGAGATGGGTAATCCCATTGAATGAGCCAGCCACCTGTTCTTTTCATGCATCATTTGGCTTTTTCGGCTCCACCTAAAAGTGCTGAGTAATGTGTCATTGGCCGGTTTTCAACACCTGTTACCAAATGGCTGACTGGCTGCCATGGGTTGGGTTCCACTGTGGACTGTGGGCCTTGGGTTTAGGTGGGGGCTTTGGGAGGCTTTGGCTCTCTGCCTCTAATGCTAAGTAGCTTTAACGCTGCCGCATCGCCGGCTCGTTAAGCGGGTGGGCGAATGGGCGTGGCTGCACACAAAATAGCCGGGGAAAATGCCGCCCTAAATGCTACTAATTAATGAGGATTTAGTGAAAACTGTTGGTTCGTTTTTTATTTGTTAGAATGAAAGGGGGGGGAGGGAACAAAAAATAAAGAAATGCCATTGCACCACCACAGTCAACCGCCCTCGCATATTTCGTTTGGTAATGCAGTTTTGTGGGGCGTTTCCATTTCCCCGGAATATTTTTCTGTGTGCGCTGGCTGGCTGCCGGCTGCCTGCCCTGGTATTAGCATATAAATAGCGTTTTAAATATTTTTAGGCGCACATAATTCTAGGTATTTTCCCCACCACCACCGCACCGCCATCACCACCACAAAGATATATTACAGCGTTTTATTTGTTAAGTATTTCTCTTGGCCCAGCCCTGGCCCTGAATTTTCGGGGTGTTTGAGTTTACGTTTTATACGTTCGCGTTCGCGTGCGGCAGGACCCTAGGTCTTGGGCCTGTGTAAACAGGAAACGATCCTAGGCACACACACACAAACACACACACACACTCCTTGCCTAGAAGGGAACATAAAAAAAGAAAAGCCGAAAATAGGGAGAACCCACTCCTGCGGAGCATTTAACGCGCAACTGGCAAACGGCAAACAAATGTAATCAATGAAATTTTATGTGCAACAGAAACGCACTCCAGATTTTCGACAATATTTCCATTATGTTGGTGGCGTGTTTGGCCGCGCTCTTTATGCTTTTATAACTTTATTTAGCCGGGCCAAACAGTTCAAGATACAAATTACAATTGCGGCGCGCAAGGAAATTAAAAAAGGATTTCCATGACCCGCAGCCTCGTTGCCTTGTCGTTGAAATAAACAGCTCGTGGCAAAATATTAGGGGGAATTTGGAATGGAAATTTGTATATATTCTTGAAAGAAAATATACCTAATTTTGTAATATTTTTAAAATCATGTAATAAGGTTGTAATACGATTTAGGGTTTGTAAATTAGGTTCCTTAAATCAGGTTAATTTTGTCTAGTAAATAAATAATTTAGAAGTACAGAAAAGCCCTCAAGAGAGAGAGAGATAGAAAATCCCCCTCCGCACCTCCAACATGAAGGGTAGGAATTATTACAAAGAGTGCGCTTAAAATTCCCAAGTACGGATTCCGGGACACGCTAGTATATAACCACGCAAAGATACTTATATAACTAATTTATAAATTTATTTTTGGAGCATGCTATTTTTGCAAACGGTAATTTGTGGCCCTCTTTTTTCTCCTACTAACGTATTATTCTGAGCACATCTGTAGATTTTATTTATTTATTCCCCCCTCTCAGCTAATGCAAATATTTTACCTTGCTCTCTTTTTACAGACAAGTCCGTTTCACTTCTGCTGCCCGAATCCTTGGTCCTTTCGTGCGTCCCTTTCTGCTAATTGCTTTGTGTGCCAAGCTCCCTTCTCCTTCTAGTCGCTAAGCAGGCCAGATCCTTCTACACTCAGGGCTCAAGGTTGGTATTATACTCCGGTTTATATACATTGTATATCGTATTCCTTTTTTTTTTCTGTTCGTCCTGTCGTTGGGTTAGCAATTGGTTTTATTTTTGGGGTTTAATTGCAAGCTTTGGACAGATTTTAATTACTGACAGCAGCGTCGGCGGCGGCACAAGTTGTGTATAAAGGTCATTGGGAATGTTATCCAAACAGCAGAATATTCAAATTGAAATTAAGCTAAATATATGGGAAACCGACGGCGAAAGGGTAAATAAGTATTTGATAATGGAAATCGCTGGGACCAGAAAAGGGTCCAGTTTCCATTGGATAATAATGAAAATGAAAGGGGCAGTATGTATATGTACATTTAAAAGTGAATTGAAAAGTTTAAAAGAAGATTTAATGTGGCATTAATTACTTTTTATAAATCCCGGCATAGTAATAAATCTTTTCATTAAAGATTTATGCAGGCTAAAGTGCGATAAACAAATTGAATTTCAAGTTTAAACTCTGCAGACTCTGTATGTCTTGTTTAAACTGTGTTTAAGCTGGCTAAACTATTAAACAACTGCAGAAGAAATAAAAGAGCACTCACCTAGATTACCGCCATGAAATCCACTTTAGCGATAAATCAAATTGTCTTCGATTGCACTTGAATAACTTCATTCCCATAGAAAAGTTTTCTAAACAATTGCATTCAATAAAATCAAGTTAGGCTCACACAAATCAAACCCCATCTAAACATAGGAACAACATTAGCATTTGTTAATCAAAGTGTAATTCCGCAATTGCTACCAGATTCGATTGGCTCTTCTGGGCTTCAGTTCAGGAAGAAGTTTGAGCTAAAAACGGCTGAAACTGCCAACAGAACAACCATAAAGACCTCCAGCCAAGCGAAATAAAGTAAGGCGACACACACACTCTAACACACAGAGAGAGAGAGAGAGAGATAGAAAGAGAAACGGAAACTTTCTTAGCCACTCAAAGCGCCACAAATCACTTTAAACTGTAAGGACAAACTTGGGTCCGGATGGTAGATGGGGGATTTCCCGATACCAAAGACTCAGACCCAGATCTCTTCTCTGGCGCACCTCACCTGTGTGTGGCACTTGGTTTGCTGGCTATTAAATCTCGGCACTTGTTTTCGCCCGGCGACACCGAAATCGTATATCTGTAAGATATACAATCACTTAAATCGTTGAGCGGCTAATCCAGCCGCAGACTGGAGTTTATCATACATCACAGGGAAGTCTCAGTTGGCTAACAGAAAAGAGGAGGAAGAAATAGAATTGCTCGCATTTCAAATGCCAAATATCAGTTTACAGGCAGAAGAAGAAGAGGGAACAAATCAATAATCACAAAAACCTCAACGAAACGAAAACAGAACAGAGAGTAAATGCGGAGAGATGAAAAGTGTAACGACCAGGGATTACCGCAGTCTTTTAGTGCGGAAAAACATAGCATACTTTGTGGCGAGACACTATTTTGATAATGAGAAATGTCACCAACTTTCTTAAGCATAGAATTAAAACAAAAAAGAAATATAATTAGTTGGAGATTGTAAAAACAATGGCTTTTAATTATATTACATATACAGGGGTGCTACAGAAATCATTGGGGTTTAGAAACGAATTAAAAATGTGTCAAAACCTATGCTACAAAATGTTACACTGTCTTCGGCATCTTAAACAAATTGTTGCATACTTTTAGACACCAACTTAAGGGATTTCTGTGATATAAACATATACCCCTCTATCTCTTCGATTACTGGGTATAGAAAGGCACGAAAAAATCAACACAAGGCCCCGAAGGCATATCAAATTTTTTCTTTTTTTTTTTTTTTTTTTCTTGATTGACGTCTTTTTGGCCTTAGCCTGCGTGGGGTGGTAAAGTGGGTGTGTATTTTTTTTTTTTTTGGGGGCGGAGAAGGTTGTGTGTCTGAGCTGGGAAGTTCTTTTGAGGAGTTTCCTTTCTTTCATTCTCCCGCTGATTTCTGCTTTTACTTTCGATTTGGCTTTTGTATTTTGGGTATTTGCGCTGATTAGCACAAAGGCGGAGGGAAATTGGAGGATAAGCTAAGGGGGTGAGACGGTAGCCGGGGGGGGGGGACTGGGACTTGTGTCCTGTGTAAACGGAAAAGAAATCAAATGTTGTCATCATTGCCGGCGTCGGCGTCTAATCTCTGGAGCATGTTAATAACCCAAAGGGCCTCTCTCTTACCCGCCAGGAATCCACCTCATCCAGTGCTCTCTCTCTCTCTCCTCATCAGTGCTGTCCATGTAATTTCATGCAAATATCGTATTATACGACCGGCGAATGGAGAACTGTACGTGTTGTGGGTATAGAAACGGTCTCTCCGACAATGTCGCACACAATATAATCATAACAACGCTGGGACAGGGCCAGTCCAGTAGTGGTTGGTAGTAGTATCCCCCTGGAAGTCAGGGGGGGTGGACTTGGGTAATATTTGTCAATAGCCAACCGATGTGCCGACAATTGACATGGCAAGAAAAAAAAAAAAGGAAGAAAGCGGAAAACCCAAAGTGGAGCGGACAGCGTGAAAGCTGGCCATAAATAAGCAAATAAAATGTAATAACTAAGTGAAAATGTGCAAAATGTGCTGTGTTCGAGGCCGTTTCTTTAATGTCCCCCTGGAGTGCCGGCTCTGGACTAAATGAAAATGTCAAGTGAATGGCGAAAGGATCAGTGTGGTAACTTTGTATTCACAATCAAAAGTGGTTTAGATACGAATAAGCGAAATTACACGAAGCTGGTACGGATTTAAGTGGTGGTAAAAGGTTTCTCTTTTTGCCACTTGAAGGGAAGGGTCTTTGTAATTTATAGTGATTTTTTATATGTGAAAGAAATCTTATAGGAATTTATAGGAATTTATAGGAATTTGTCACAGCAATTAATACTGATTTCCTGTTTAAATATTTATCTTAATAATTACCCAAGCTAAGTACAAATCCATAAACAATCCCAAGCACAAATAAATAATCTCCGAGTTAATTCCTACTTACCTGGAACATCAGACATTCGCATTCACTAGTCGCATTCTCTCACTTGGGCATTAATTTCAAAATGAGTTAACCCCCCAAGTTCATATCATCATATTTAATGCAAAGTGAGTATTAGGTGAATTTCTACGAAACGTACTTCCATATCTTTCACTTGGCACAATGGCAAAGCTTCTGCTCGGTGCTCGGCGGCTGCTCTATCAAATTCGCACACGTGCCGAGCTTTGAACTCTTAACTGGGATATTTTATTCATGGCGCCCGAAATCTATTTCGACTTGAGCTGCTTAAGTGAGCAGCAGCAGCTCTGCTCTGCGCCCAGCTAGCTAGTTAGCTATGCATTTTGCCACGCCCACCGAACTACTTAGCAGCTGCAGCAATGGCACTGCCAGCTTAAGCTACACTGAAAGTTAATATGTAGAGAAAGTTTGGTATTTGTAAGGGTTTAGGTCTTGACTTTTTAATAGAAAGATAAGTGGTTTCTGAGATTTTCTTTTAAATACTTTTTATATTATTAAACAATAATTTTAATATTTAATAACTACCCAAGACTTAAGACTAAATATCATTGCATACTTATTGTATTTCAATTTCAATTTATTTTTAAAAAGCTTTCCTAACGCTACAAGTTGATAACTTATAATTAGTGCGATGATTTTTTATCCAATCGAACCTCATAGAAAGCTTTATAATAGTGTTATGTATAGTAGGATGGATATGTTAAAAGTACTACCAAATATCTTGTATCCCTTATTTTTGTAATAAAATATTACAGCATACCCAATGAGCGACTTTAAATCTCCATACATATTTGGAAGCACTCCCAGCTATTAATTTGTATGTAAAATTTATAGAATAATTCTTATTATTAATCTTAAAATTCAAAATAACAAAGTGAAACAGTTTATTCGTAAGAGAGTAAAAAATCTGCATACTCTTAGGCAGCCCAAAAGGCGATTTCAAATCTCAAAAATTTTGTTAAAGAAGATAGAGCTGATATGTAATCTTAATCTATAAAAATCTGATAAAATTCCACATAATTTCTTTCTCTGCACCATTCCAAGCTGGCACACACATTGCCAATCTCCCCACATTTTGCTCACACACATTTGGTGCTGCTCCCTCCCCGCCCTCTGTCTCTATGCCGTATTCGGTATTCCGCCCTGATAAGTTGCAATGCATTTCTTGGCATTTCTCTGGGCTGTCTCAGCTATCTGCAAAGCGCCACGCTGCCAACTAAACAATGAAGAACTAATCCACAGAGTATACACAAAAGAATGGCTATAAAACCGCTCGTGTGGGTGGATAAAAAAAAAAAAAGAGAATACAAGAACCGAGAATGAGGTGGGATTGTGTTTGTATAAGGCCACTTTATGGCTGCCCTTTTGCAACAATTGTGCAGCGCTGCATTCAATCAACAAACTTTTAAAGCGCAGTTACAAAACTCAAACAAAACCAAGAAGCAAAGGGGGGGGGGGCGGTGGTGAAAAACAGAAGGAAAATGGTGCTGAAGGGGGGGTCAGAAAATGGAAAATGGGGGCTGGCGAAGAGGGAAAGATACGTGATGGTCAGAGAAATTGCACAACAACAGCAGTGGCAGCAGCGTTTAATTATGACAATCAATACCCAGACATATACATGCACAGATCCTAGAATATATACAGTGGAACGTCTATAAATCCTATTTTTATTAGAGTTTATTTTTTATAGAGTTTATATGGCGTAAAATGATGTTAATATGGTTGACTATCTATAAAAAAAAGTTCAGTAAGCCAATAAGTATTCGTTATACTCCTTATCCCTCTTCACCATTTGATAGTTAAGCTTCCTGAAGCTCCACTGTACCACACACACACACTCACATATGGCAGATTTTATTGCTGATGTGCTCTCATTGCTCATCTGCGCTGCCCAGGGACCTCGGACCTCAGACTAGTGCAAATAAAACTTGATTAAATTCCATTGGCGGGTCCAATTTCGCACGGGTCGGGTTCTTCTTCAGCTTGGGGAGGGCATGGAATTGACCAGAGAATCTCCAGAGATAAGGCAGCAAGGCCAGAGTCAGGGCTGTGGTGTGGTGTGGATCCCTGCCATATTACAACAATCAAACATAACCTAATTAGGTGGAAGTTGGCGGCGGCTAGGTTGTTGTTGTTGGTGGCTGATTCCATGTAAAGTTGCTTTTTTGTGGCAAGCAACGAGTTGCGTAAGCAAGCTTAATTAAGTTAATACGTGGAATTAGCGCTGGACAACAAAATATGCATTCAATATTAACCCAATGTGAGAAATTCCTTAGCCTGTAAAGGGTTTTAGATATTCAAATTTAATCTGTATTCATAATATAATAAAGTAATTGACATGTACTCCTATGTAATCGCCGAGAATTCCATGATTAATTAAGCAGAAACTCAAATTGTTCTGCATTTCTGCATGTAATTTAATTGATTTCATAGGCATACGTAATCAGGGAATATAATATTTCAGCAAACTGATAAATTGAAATCGGGCAACTACAAATTGGAATGCATTTTCAACCCCATTTACTGCAATATTCAGCCATGTTGATCGAACTAGTTAATTAATTATTAATTACAATCCTCCCCCCCCCCCCTTCTAACGCTGGGGGAGAGAAGGATATCACATATCGCAAATGTCCAAACGCAACTCTTGAAGGACTGCTGAGTATTGTTGTTGTTGTTGTTGCATTTGTTGCTTGGTGGTCGTAATTGCATGTCCTTTGAGAGGGTTCCAATATATATCTCCGTTTCCATTTCTCTCCACTCTCTCCAGGGCTATCTCTTCTTCTTTTGTGGGATACCATCTCTCCTCTGTCTATGGGTTTTTGCTGTGTTTGCACTGCCTTCAATTAACATGTGAGCTACGCACTTTCTTTGACCAGAGATACACAGATACACAGATACAGATAATGGCAGAGTATTTGCACTGCATTAATGTGGGTGAGTGTGTGTAAAAGGAGGTGTGGTTGTATGAGTGCGTCTTAGAGATGGGTATTCAAAAAGATTTATCGGGAAAAAGTATCTTAAAGGAGTGAGCATATCGAAACAATCGTCTTTTCTTGTCGAAATATCGATAATATATCGAGATAATTTTATTCATCCATTATTATAATTAGGTAAACTTAAAAAATTGTATAAACTTATTTATAGGTTACCAAAATATGGAATAATTTAATGTAAAACATGCAAATATTTCTTTATATCGAAATTATCGATATCGATTTATAATGCATGCCTATTATATCGATACAATACTCTCATATCGACATTCTGCCATCCCTAATCGGTGTCCTATCTATAGAGAGCCTCTCATGTGAAGTGGCGACAATCAAACACACACTCAAAGATTAATCCTGACACTCACTTGCAAACTAATTACATGGCTCTTAGGCAACGCCCCAAACCCGCATTGCCACCCACCCAAATCCCAACCCAACCCGACCCACAGCCACTTCCTCAAAACCCCCCTCAGATATCCTCTCTCTCTGATAACCCCCCAAGGCTGGAAAAGCAACCTCATAATAAGGTCGCCTCGGCTGCTGCATGTAAACATCGATTGAATGCAACATTTGATTGGCAATAATTGAAAATAGTTGTTGCACATTAAGAGAGGATGGCCGTATGGTTGGTTGGGTACCACCTTCTCCTTTTCACACCCACTGTTGTTGCCATGACGGCCTTTGTGTGGGATATATGTATGTACATACATGTGGGCTTTATTAAATTCACACCCATCGGGGGCACCAGGCAACGCGTCTGTTGTCATCATCATTATCCTCATCAGGGGTTTCTTCTTACCCCGTCGAGAGCATCTTGACCAGTCACAATGGGCTCCGGCCCAGCAACAATAAATGCGTAATGATAGTCAGTCACTGTCACCGCCCCAGAAAATATCCACCCGCCGAGGAGTACTCAGTACCCACTCTTATTCTTGGTTTTTTTTTTTTCTCTTTTTTTTACATGCCATTTCATTTAACGGCTGCGAACAAACAAATGAAACGAAGCTCGAGATCAGAGTCAGCCTTCAACTCGCAGCAAAAATATTTAAACGTAACGCTGGGCACTTGAAGAAAATTATTTTAATATTTATTTCTTAGGAGAAAAATAAAGAAGGAAATTCTATGATAAGAAAAAATTAATTTTTGACAATATAAAGGGTTTTGTAAATATTACAAAGGGTAGTATCTATGTGTATTAATGTTACTAAGCTATTCCTATCTAGAAAACTAATGTATTTCCTATATTTCTCATGACATTTCTTAGCTTTTATTATCCATATACTTAGCTTGCTGTATTGTTTATCAAATTAAAATTCCTAAAATATATTTAATACATTTTTCTTCCACTGCAATCCGAGTTCCTTTTGCAATCTTCAACACCAATCATCCCGCACAGCTCAGCATCGCTCTGCTCAGCTCCTCTCCTCTGAGATACCCGGGCATTGGTCATTTGTTTATTTCATCTGCTGTAAACTGTCATTACTTTGTCATGGGCAATCCGAGCGAAGGAGAACGAGAGCAATCAGGAGCCACAGCTTGGGCTAATTGTCAGTCCAGTGGCAATTGGAGCTGAGCTGAGCAAATGTTGAACGCTTTTCACACGCCTGTTTGCAGTGTTTTCATCTCCCCTTCCCCAGTTCGAGTCCAATTTTTCAGGGCTTAACGTTAGCGGAAGCATCCGTGAAACAAACACACAGAATGTGGAAAAAAATGTTAAATTGACAGTTCTTATCAATTATAGCCTTATACCTTTTGTGGGTCTGTGGGATAAGGGACAACTTCAGAGGTTGTTTACATTTAGTTATGGTTTAAAATGCCAGCCAGCAGTGGTGACCCACCTGCAGGGGGGTGGTTAAAGGTTGTCAAGGCAGCAGCAGCAGCAGATTTCCATAATCCGCAGCAATCAAACGTATTCATTAGATGTAAGCCCCATAAGCCTCGAGTACGTCGTAAATTCAAGAGTCGAACACATAATTAAAAGCTTTTCAAAGGCCACACACACACTGCATACACGACATCAAAAGCCGCAAACAAAAAAAAAAAGGAAAATAATAATACAAACACTTGAAGTTTGCCAGCAAAAATGTTTGCTCCAAGTATCTATGTAGCCGCAGATACACACAAGTACCGCTGCTGCTGTCTGGCATGCAGATCTACATATAAGTATCTCTCTCGAATCGCATATTGTTCGGCATTAATCGCATTACTTATTAAATCAATTAAAAACTTTTTCAAGCGCATAAATAACAACATTTGTTGCAAACCCAAGCACTGGAAATCGTTGGGGGCAAAAAGCAGACAATCACAGAGCATAATCTTTTATTGTGTGTTTATCTGTGTGTGTGTGTGTTTGTTGTTGTGTCTGCACTTGGAAGCATTGTTGTTCTTGCCGCTCTTGTTGCTCTTGTTGCTGTTGTTGATTTTGATGTAATTATTCACACTGCAATTATACGAATCATGGCGCGGCTTCTGCTTTATGTTTTTGCCGTTCCATAATCTGCAATAAAAACAGAGAGAGTGGAGGAAGAGAGTGCTGCACATTATTATGTGATTTCAAAGGACTGCTGCCATGCCAACAGCAACATCCAACATCAACAGCCAACATCTCTCACATTGCATAATGTGGGGAATGCTGTTCGGTAATTTTATACTTTTGCATCTAGCCAGGCAGTCAGCCAGTCATCCAGCCAGCCAGCCAGCCATCCATCCAGCCATTCGTCTATGCCAGCACTCATCCATCCATCCATAACACAGAATATCCATAACACACAACCCTTTTTATTCTTGGTAAAACTGCAAGCAGTACACAGCAAGAAATGTATCTTAATGATCTATATAAGTTAGCTTGTTTAATCAAGGGAATTCTTAAATATCTTGGGTACTTTAAGTAAAAGTTGAGACAGGAATCAAAATGGAATATAAACTAGGTTTTTATATCGAGAATAAAATTCTACAAAAACTATATTCTCTAATATAATATCTTTAGGTTTGATAAAAATAAATTTTAAATATCGAAAAATATCGCAGTCACTTTTAAGATAACGATATAATCGATGAAAACAACAAAAAATGTTTCCCAATTTATTGTATTTTTACCTATTACAATTAAATTCCCCTCTTTACATGTATTTTTAACAATGATTGTTAAAACCATGTTTTAGCTCAGCCCGATATATGAAACAGAATATTAATTTATCGAAAATATATCGCAACGTTGAAATATCGATTTATATATCGGTCTACGCGTCAAATATCGATATAGTATCGGTATGTTCATATTTTCTGTCATCCCTAACATAATCCTATCTACAAAACTTCGATAACATTCCAAATTCAAATCGGTGAAGTAATCGGTAATCGGTGTGAAGTAACACAAAATATCTCAAATAAATTGCATACTTATTTGTTATCCTATTTTGTTGTTATATTTTTTCCAACCAAGAACTAGATTCTCCATTCCTTGCCGTGTAGCAATCAAGTCGAAAGCCAGCGGATGGGAAAAAATACCTCTCAACTAATATACTCTTTTCGAACCGGGACTTACATAAACCCAGCATAACAAAAATAACAAAATAAAAAATGCAAAAAAAAGCTATGGAAAAAATACGAGACAAGAGAAACCCAAATTGATTGAAATATTCATGGAATATTCCTGCAAATTGCGGATGACTTTTGCCGGCTGATATAGCGCCAAAGGTAAAAAGAGAGCCTGAGTTGATTTTCCTTTTTGGCCAAGCTTGTCGTCGTCCTCGTCCTCCTCGAGTCCTGTCAACTTCGTTTCTCTCTGAAGATGCTCAAAGCGGGGGGAGGCTGTAGGTGGAAGCGAGCGTTTAATTAAAAACATTTTGTATACACATTTGCTTCCTTTTGCGGCCCCCCATCCACAGAGATCCACAGATTGTAGAGCTCTGTGTTATTGCGATTCCGTTTGCAATTGCTATTGCCTCGGTTTCCTTGTGCTTAAAGCACCCATCGAGGAGGGGGACTTCCCGCCCTATGCTAAAATCTCCATCCTGCTCTTGTTAATGATATCACCAAATGGCTGCTTTTGTTGCTGCTGCTGCTGCTGCTGCTGATGTTGCTGTTGCTGATGTTGCTGCTGTCAGTTGTCGCCGCTGCTTGTTCGTTGCTGTGTTAATGATATTTAATGATGATGCCATGGCTGTTCCTGCAGCTGCCACGCCCCCCGTTCCGCTTCAAGCAAACCCCATTGAATATTTTGGCATCCGTTGTATCCCCGAATCCGAATCCGAATCCGCATCCGTGTGTGTCCTCTCTACCATTGCACATGCACATGGAAAATTTGTTTGTCTATGCGGGACGTCATTTGATTTTGTCTGCCGCTTTCTGTTGCCTGCCGCTTGCCGCCTGCTGCCTGCTGCCTGGCTTTTAATATGCACCCGATTTATCCTCTGCCCCAGAGAACCCCCGTGTGCCCATCATCAATGGTAAGCCCCTGGTTCCGAACTAATTTTGGTTAGGCAGGCGCCAGTTATTGCCATGGCTTTCGGTCTATCTATCCATGAATCTGTGCACTGAGAGGTCACTTGGATACTAAATGGAAAGGGAAACTATTATTTCAATAAGAAAATATCTAAATATTCAAAGCGAGATTAGGATTAGGTTCTTTTGGGAAGGCATTGGTTAAATTTAAGCAAATAAATGCAAAATTATGCAACTGGGGATCTTAAATCTCTTGGAAATGGGTCCAAAAGTACGTTATTAAAAATGGCAGTCAAACTTAACAAAATCACAGCATACTTTTGGCCGCCATTCAAAACATATTAAATCGCTTGTCAGCTTAGTTCTTCCTAAAAACAGATATATAGATACAAAATTGAAAATTCAGGCTTCTCATTTATGCTATTTAAAATTTTAGATCACATTTCCGATTTTAAATAAATAGCAGTATACTTTTAGGCATCATTTTAAGAGAATTAAAATCGCTAAAATGCCAAAACAGCATTTTATATACGAAACCAATATTTACCAGAACGAAAATGTATGCATGGCAAGCCTATTAAAAATATTTATAAATAACCTATTTGTGCAATTATGATTCCAACTAATTTATGCAACATTTGAAATTCCCATTCAAGTAAATATACCCAAAAATCAGCTGAAATTTTCACTCTGTAGCCTTTGGTTTTTCGGTTTTTGGGCATTTCCAACGAGTGGCCGGGCCCCCGCAGGCCACAATCATTATCAGTTTTCCAGTTTTCCGTTTGCTTTTTTGGTCGGATGTCTGCATCCAAGGGATTCTTCATTTTGTGGCCAACGCAAATACACAAATGCACATTTTGAGCTTTGAGTTTTTCGGTTTTTATCCCCCCGAAAATTTTCCCCGTTTAGTTGTATGTGCTATTGAGGTCGAAATTTAAGAGCCTGCTCCTGCTACTGCTGCTGTTGCCTCCATTGAAAAGTCTGCTCGCTTTGCTCCTCACTTGTTGCTCTCCGGTCACTTTGCCATTGCATTCAATGAGCGTACAAATTGCAGTTTGCACCAAAACTTGGTAATTGCTATTTGCCAGCCAAACCCCCGAAAAGATTGAGCTAATAAAACGTTCATCAGAGGCAATTCGATGCAGTTGAAATGCAAAAAAAAAGGGGGATGGCATGGAGGAAGCGCCAAGGATAAACTAAAGACATAAAAATAAATTACAGCCAAAACAAGGAAACTTATCGAGAGGGTCACTTAATATCAAGTGAAGGCAATGCTCGATAAATTGTCGAATGTTTATCAAGTGGAGAGCTAAAGTATAATTAAACGCTTTAGTTTTGTCTTGGTTTTTATAAAGTTTCTGCATTTGTGAAATGGATTAGCGACCTTTTTATTTCTTAAGTTAATGCGTTACTTGGCGGTAATTGAAACGCGTAGGAGTAGCCTTCGCTTACAATGATCTGTGTGCTAGATCAAAACA
>JAEIIU010045622.1:0-45464 GCA_018874675.1 Drosophila baimaii | reverse complement strand
ACTCCTTCACTGCGTTGCAAACATCATGGCAAAACTATAATACCCTCTGCAAGGGTATAAAAACATAATTTAAATGCCATTGGAAGGTCAATACACTCTCCCGAGGGCCACTTGCGGAAAACGCAGACCGAAATGCATTTATTTCGCGGGGCTTTCAATTAAGCCGAAAAGTTTTTAAATCAAAACTGTTAAATGTCGAAAAACTCACCCAACTTGAAGGGCACTCACGGCCACTTGCCCGCACGGATCAGTCAGCGAAGCGCCTGCCAGAGATGCGAATCAGTGAGTCTTTTGACTCGAATCCGACTCGCGAATCGCAATCGGATCCAGGATCCGAATTCGAATCGGAATCAGCGCGGCAAAAACGATTTTCAAATCAATTTCTCAATCAATGTCAGGGCGAATGCAGAACAGCCGTCGAGAGCAGACGGAGACTGAGGCGGTGGAGACGGAGCGCGGATTCCTGGAAATCGACGGAGGCTGCCGCAAATCGTGTGCTCGCACGCTGGCACCGAAAAGTAAAAGGTTCAAATTGTGTCCAAAATGTCAAAAGCGGGCTCAATATGATCACCGCCGTCGCCGCCGCCGACCCCGCCTCTCCCTAACAGAAGCCCAGGAAATCTGATCGCATGCAGATAGCGCGGTTCATGGGACTCGAACTCGCTCGGGTTCTGGGCCCTCCTGAGCTCCTCCTCCTCCTCCACCAAGCTCTGGCTCTGGGTTTGGGCATGCAACTGTTTTGTCGTTTTTGGCGTGCGATAACCCAAGTCAATGACTGCCACTGCGGTGCCGGGGCCACCTCTCCCACTCTCCACCCTCCTCGCCACTCCTGCCGCCTTATCCGGCATGAAAAGTGAACTTGACTGCAGTCGAGTGCACTGCCAACTTACGGGAGCCACAGCCTCGGCATCGGCATCGGTCTCGGTCTCAGTCTTAGCCAAGGCGATTGCGGGCCAGGCCCAGGCCCAGGCCCAGGCTGCACTGCCAGCCGCAGTCTCATCCTCATCAGCATCATCATCGCTGCATACAATCGCCGATAATCTCACGCTTGGCATCGGCAATATCGGTGCAGACAGCGCATCCGCACGGAGAGAAAAAGGGGCAAGCAATGCCTAAGGAAATGTAGAAAAACAATTCTGAATAAGCTACATTATTTATAGTTATTTAATAATAATAATAACATAACTGGAAACCTAATAAATATCCGAAATACTTCTAAAACTTCTTTAAGGCTAATCAAAACTGATCATAGCTTTTATAATTAATTTCTTAACCCAACAAAGTCTTGGCTCATTTTCTCCCAGTGCCCACAGCTCCGACCTGTGCTGGGAGTTGGGCCCCAGCTCGCTTTAGTTTAGTTTGGCCCCTGGTCGGGCAGTTGTTGTGACTTGGCATTCAATTGAATTTCGTTAAATTACATGAATGTATAACCATTTTAATTTTCTTTTCGGCTGCTGCTGCTCGGGAATCGTCTGGGATCTGGGATCTGGCCGGGACCTGGACTTGGACTGGGGCTGCTACTCAGACTCCTTTGGGCGCGCTCGTAGTCAGGCTCGATGCCTTTTGAATGATGACCCTACAAATCACGTTTCGCAATGGCTCTGGTTCCTGCTCCGATCATCAAGATGCTGGCCGCCGATAGGCCGCGTCGTCCCACCAGGAGGCATTCCTGTAATGACGATGATGATGGGGAAGTGCCGGCAGCGATGGCGAAGGCGACGGCTCCCAGGGAAATGGCTTTGCGAAGGTGTTGCCACCGGGCTTGGGAGCAGAGCATATTTCCCTTTGCGGTACAGTCCGCGCCGCACTATTAGTTAATGGCTTTTCCATTTTGATTGACGTAGCCAATATTCCCTATGTCATGTGGGTTTCCCCATGTCCCAGCTCCTTTGTTTCTCTTGTTTTCTGTCTCTTGTGTTGTTTTTTTTTTGGTTTGACAATGTTTGGGTAACAAATCCCATTTCGTGACTGTCAAAGGCCCAACCACTTTTGTTTACTTAGGTTCCCAGACCTTCGCAGTGGCATAACTACTCCCACAGAACACATTTCGCACTGCACAAATCATGTTCATTACCCGGGGCCCGACGCTCTGTCAGTTAATTTCAATTTCGAACATGATACGCCCCAAAAAGGATAACTCGTGTGACAAAAAACAATTAAATCCCGGGGTGACACGGAACGTGAATGTCCCGGTTGCATGGAGTGCAGGCGCCGAGCGGGACCGGGGCGAAAGCCGAAAGCCGAAAACCCAGAACCCAAGTAATGCTCGCCCACGGTTCCCATATTAGCGAATGCCACCGAATACAGGGCCCGTTCGATACAGTGAACACGGTTCAAAGAAGTCGCAAAATGTATTATTTCCACAAAGTCAATAAATTTCAATATATAGCTATGCAAATATATTATAGTTGGTATATCTCTAAGATAAGTTTACTTCGGTATTTATGGTATTTATAAAAACACACAATATGCAATTTTTAATATATTTTGCACTCATGAAGATTTTTTTGCAAGCACATATGTACATATTATATGAATATTTTGTCAGGAAATAATGGACCTTATTTCAATTCTTAATAATCGAAAACAACGATATTTATCGATATTTTTAAGCATTACGATTATATTCTAAGACCTCTTTAAAATTATAATGAAGATAAAGATTTTTTTGATAAGATATATTTGATATATTTTGTTCTAGGGAGGAAAATAAGAAGCGCAATATTATTATTTTGTATATAAGTTCTAAGCATAAATTGAATTTTCAATTACAATTTTAAGGGTTATATTTATTACTTATCGATAATATCGATACCTTCTTCTTACATATCGAAAGTAATTATCAAGAATCATGAGCAACATTCTGTTCTCCTTATAGAGCACCCACTGTATTTGCCATATACTACCTGCACATGCACGGTGAAAGCGTGAAAATGAAATGAAAAATCACGGACCAAGCGGCGGCGGCTGGGGCGGGGGGTAGGAGATGCCCGAAAAGGGGGTGGACCGGGAGCACGGGACAGGCGAGCGGGCGAGCGGGTCGCCCAGGCATGCACAATTGGGCGTTGTAATTGAATTAGTCACACCCACAGATTGCACACATGAATGACTTGCCGAAGACAAAAAGACACAGGAGTCCTGGGGGAGGGACGGCGACGGCTAAGGCACGAAAAAACTGCGATTTATTTATTAAACTAGGTTACCAGGCAACGGCCAGGGGCGGCGGCGGCGGCGGCGGCGGCGGCGGCGGCGGGATGGGTGTGCTGGGCGGACTGGGTTTTCCCAAGGCTGGACGGGCAAACGATTTCCGAAATGCATTTAAGCAGCGCTTAAGCCAGATTACACAAAAGGATCTGCAACTCTAAGATGTGTATAGAAAAGCCCCCTCACCCCCAAACACACACCAGGAAAATGGTCGATTTAATGTGTTCTCTCTGTCGTTGAATTTATGTTCATCCATTATTCAGCTTCAGCTTTGGTGGCTGTCTTTAAGCTGATTTTAAATGGAGGAGCTAAAGGAATGAAATCATAACATTCTTAAATGGGAATTTATACATTTAATATAAGAAAAAAACTTGCTGTTAAGAAATGAGACAGGAAAATAATTATAATAATGTATACAATTATATATTAATTGCACTTTTCTTACTTGCAATTTGTGCTTTGATTTAATATTACTTTGCAAAGACAACCCATTCTTAGCATGACTTAAATTGTGTCAGTGTAGTAACCCTTTTAGGCTGCATCTAGCTCTCGCCCTGTGTGTATAATAACCGCCGAGTCCTTTGCCAGAGAGAGTCCTGGCGAAAGTGTGTCCTGTGCGGGTTAGTTCGCCGTCTCAAGAGCCGCCTCTGAGCCGTCGCTCAAGTATTTGCCGTCATGTGCAAACACAGCAAGGCCAATTTGCATTATAATCGTCGTCTTGACCTTGCCGCACACACACACACACACAGACCCACTGGGACTCACAGATACTCTCCGCACACACACACACACACAGCCAGCCAGGTCATGTCAGCCCGTTTTTCTACTACACTTTCTCGAGCACTTTTTTCAGCGCCGCCCGAAAGTATGCTTTGAGATTTCGCAGCTCGTAATTAAACATGTAACCAAAGCAAAGGGGCTGCTGCCGGCACCCGGCACTACATTAAGGTTATTTATCGTCGAGTGTCGAGTGCCCCGTACCCCGTGCCCCTTGCTCCCCTGCCCCCCCTTCACGGTTACCCATTTTGCTATTTTGCTATTTAAAATGATAAAATGCATGTTGACCTCAACGGAGAGCAGCACTCAGGGCGGACTCGGAGGACTCGCAGAGTCTGTGTAATAAAATCCAAAAATGTGTTGCCACAAAAATGTTATTTCCTGAATAAACACCGAGAGTGGGTGAGCTCAGGTATCCATCCGCCCGGCGCTCCACATCCACGTGCAGCTGGATAACGACAGTCTGTTCCGCTCGCTCTCTCTCATCTCGGGCTGAAGTTACTCATGCGGTTTTTACTGGTAATTAAATTAAATTTATTTAAGTTGAGTTAGCTTACGCTCGTGGCACCCGGGAGTGGATGTTAGGCGCCGGGTGGCTAGGGTGCCCTCCCTGGGTTTCGGTGGTTTCTTGCAACAATGTTGCGGTGTGGCAGCCACAGCAGCGGTTCCACTTGCTCCACTCCCCACTCCGCTCCGCTCTCAGGTGTCCATCCACTTGACTCGGCGCTGCTTTAAAGTGACAATTTGGTTGCCTTAAAGTGTGTAATCGGAGCTGATAAAAGCGTACTTCTCCACTCGGACCAGGGAGTGGGACCAGGGAATGGTTTTAAGTGGGGGATGGCTTTGTACTAGACGTATCTGCTGGTTATAGTTTCAAAGGCTGATAGGATGTGATAGTTTCTGGTGGGGGTTTTTATAACAAAATAAATCTGGTAACCTATTTGTTACAAATATTAATTAAATATAATAAACTTCAGGGTCCTGGCACCAGGCTCCTTCAAAAAGAGGTCACCACTGAAAAGCTCCAACTAAGCAACGAATTAAAAGAAACTTAACAAGCTGGAACCGCCCGAAAAAACTACTAAGGTCAAGGGTCAGTGGGAAAACGGGAATGGAATCGCCAGGAAAGGGGAGGGAAGCCCAATTGAAAATCTGGCTCTTGCGGTTGTTATTTTCACATTATGCTCCTTTTTTTTATTGCACAATTCACGCTGTTTGCAATTTCTGGGCCCAGTTGTGTTTGGCTGCCAACTTTATTTATAGGTCATTCATGATTCAGGGAACTCTGGGGAGCAGGGAGGGGGGCTGGAGCGCCCAAGCCGCAGCAGCAGCCAACAACAATGGCTGATGCCAAGTATGCAAGTCGAGTGGTGTGCCCAATATATTATTTTATTTTTCACAATTTCCAATTGCAACCGCTGTGCTGGCCATTTTGTGTTTGTTCCATCGCTGGAAAGGCTTTGAAAGTATTTACAAACGTTTTCAAATTTTTTTTTTATTTTTTTGTATTTGTGGAAAGACACAAGGTTCCCTGCATATAAGAAAAAATTCATGAAATTCACAGCTGCCAGGGCTAACTGATTGCCTGTACACTCTTTTTGAGATATATACTTTTAAGGAAAAATACCAGGAATAACTTAGGTAGCTTTAAGTGTTTTTTTCAGATGAGGAAATATCCTATTTTAATTTAATTAAAGTTGCATGAAAATAAATGATGGTATAATGTTTCAAAAACTATTAAATTAAAGAAACTTAGGTTTTAGAATTGAAAGCTATAAGGCATACAATCCGAAGTACTATTCGAAGGAATTATGACTGTTCGTTACTTCTTGTTGAAATAATTAAACTAAGTTTGGATTTGGACTAAGTATATTTGTATTTATCCCTAAAATAAATATGTTATTATGCTTTAAATAATTTTTTGGAATTACAAAACCCCTTGTAACAGGGCTAAGAACAAGTCGCAAATACTCCGATCCCTCGGCGTGGCAGTGGCTTAGCACCAGGCCCAACAGTGTTGGCACTGCCAAAAGCATTTCAATTTCAATTTCTCTGCCGAGGCCTTGCCACCGTGTTGCAGTTACTGCTGTTGCTGCTGCTGCTGCAGTTGCCGCTGCCTGAAATCGTGCCGTTAATCGCTTTAAATATGCGACAGGTTGCTGCCAGCTTGGTGGCGTCTCCGCCGCGCTCGTGTTTTCTGCTGTAAGCGAAGGATTTCATAACCCGCCGCCGCTGCTGCTGCATTTGTCCCGCCGATTATGCAACTCGGACCCAATTCAGGAAGTCATTTGCCAGGCGCATTAAAGCCTTTGTACAAATAAATGTTTATTTAAATTAGGCGTCCGACTAAATAAACACAAAGAGCCAAAAATAAACGGTAGCGTTTCTCGTTTGATTTTCACTTTCTATTTGTGCCCGACCACTGCCTGGCATTCGCATTTGATTTGTTTTGTTCCATTGTTATTGCCTCTGTTATTTTATGCAAATTTTTGTTTCCCAGTCAGTGACTGCCGTCAGGCGGTGAACAAATAAAAAACAACACAAAATAGGAACACTCCCACAATTTCAATTATACCAAGCCTTACAATAATTCGACTACTTTAAGGCTAAAAAAAGTATAAAATCATATGTTACAGATCCTTATTAATTTAAATATAACAAACATAGTTTGCAGATGATTTCCCCTTCAATGATTTATAATATTCCATCAGCATTATTTCAAAAATTTACACAAATATTTTATATTTGCCGAGTATTTTATTGACATACAATTTATTAATACATTTTGACATTGTTGCGTAAAGAATTTGCCCCTTATACATGCAACACACAGGACACTTGGTACTAAGACATATATATTAGTAATCGACTTCCTCTTCCAGTTCCTTCATGTACATATAGGGATAGTATATAAAGCAAAAGATCAATACTGAAAAAGAAGGCTTGGCTTAGCATGGAAAGCATTCTGAAAAATACATATTTTTCACGCTTACACACGAAAAAAAAGAACCCAAAGATACGTAGGCTATTTCTCCAGGTTGCGACCACCTCCCAAGGCTGTGCTAGTAGTCCTACTTTAATGATTGTGATTGCGAATCCGCAAGACACTGCCACGAAGATCCAGATCCTGAGGAGGAGGCGTTTGTTTTCGACATAGCAATCTGGCAGACTGGTGCCCACAACAAGACAGATGCCGGCCACAAGGAGCGGTATCCAAGCTACCACCAGGCTCATGAGATAGTACTGCTTGGGTCCAAACTTGGCTATGGGAGTGATTACATTTTATTCGGAACTACACAACCTTTGTATTTACCCAGCAAAATGCCTCCGTAGGTCAGCTCCATGAAGCCAATCAAGTACGTCCAAAGTGCAATTAAGTAACAATAGCCCTTGTATTTCCACCCGAAGCACATTTCAATAATTTTGGATTGTATTATTTATACAAATATAGGCATGACAGAGAAAGTAAAGTGAGTAAGATGAGTGATGTATCGAAAGCACATATGTATCATATATATATTTATTTAGTAAAGGCTAGAACAAGAACCAACCTTGAAGCCATCACTCAGGCAGAGAATAGAAATGCATCGGCATGTAAGTTTGGTTTTTGTTAGCCTTTGTGAGCGGTTTTCCTATTTAATATGTGGTCAATACATATGAAGTTCAATCTATGTATTTATATATTACCTTGATACTTCCCTCCGTGTTTCTGTGGTTTCTCCTCTTCATTGAGAATTCCTGCTACTTGCCACGGCCAATAAAAGTGCAATTGGTGCTACAAAGGAAACGTCTCCATAGCCAAAGCAAAAATGGAATCAGTTGTGCATATTGAATATAAAATTTTAATCAAAAATACTTGTAATTGAATCAACAGCTTGTGGCTGGATACCCGGCATTCTCCCACCAGTTACAGATATTTTTGCGTACACAAAAATGCCAGCGTTTTAATTACATTTTTCAAGCAATTCAAACCCAGTTGCCGAAGGTTGACAGTGGGCGAACCGGGGGCGTGGCCGTTGCACTTTCCTTTTTTTTTTTTTTTTTGATATTCTCCGTTAAAGCGGCAACAAATGTGCAGAAACTTTTCGCACACAGTGGGTGGCAAGCTGGGAACTGGGCGCAGGCCATTAATTAACTAGAAATGCCATTTTCCACAATTATACGTTTCCCGACTATATAGAAATGTAAAAACTAATTACATTGCAATTTGCCAGCGTAATAGTCCGGGCCAGGCTCGTGGCTCCCTCCGCCTGCTGCATGCAAAGCGAATTATGGGCGGGCGCCAAGGGGTTAAGCGAGGGGGGCAGTGGCGGGCTAACAAGTTTCCGCGCTACTTCCTAGGAAATTCGAAATCAATGCTGAAAACGAGGGACACATCCTGCTGCTGCCTCGGAAGTTTGTCCATGGCTGTGCCACCATTTCCTCCGAGTCCTTCTGGAGTCCTTCTCCCAGACTGGGTGGACGCAGGTGTGTGGCATGTGTGAGAGCTGGTCGGTCGGTGGGCGTGGCGGCGTATTATATGTGGCATGCAACGCCAGTTGCAGGACATTGCTTGGAAGCTCTATTATTTTTCTTAGTTATTACTCACCTCTGTAACTTTCAGATGTGAAGGAATATCCGAGAGAATATGTAATATTTATTTCGTATTTTTTAATACCTTTATTCAATACCAAATTACCTACAAAATCCGTCCACTATCTGGGCGGAAGGGGGAGGTAACCCAAGCCCAGCTGCGATTGACTTGGCCGATTAATGGGCGATATAATTTGCATGTGTGCCGCTGTGTCCTTAGCGGTTACTTAAGCCGGCTTTAATTTGTCCTTGTTACAGCCACAGCCCAGGAGTCGCAGACAGGCCATTGTTGATATATTAGTTGTTGATACGTATTACGTAATGGTAGCAGTAGTTGTTGGGGGCAACGGACACCTTGATTGATGTGGGATTTGCGGCACTTGCCACCACAAGCGGTGGTCTGGGCTGGGCTTGTCGTGGATTCATAATAGTTTGATATTGTTGGAATTTGAAGAGGACACACATTTGTTTTTCAAGTGAAAGGTAAGGGGAAGGTCATAAGATTTTATTTACTCTATTAGAAGTATACATTGATTTCTGATAAGTAATATTTTTACTTTACAATTTTAATGTTAAGTTCCTAATGTTTCGGTTAACCTTTTACCCTCTCTCCTTGCTCTGGCTCAAATGCTTCCCCCAACCCATCTGCGATGATTAAAGTGCCTTAAAGTCCCTGGCTCGCATTAGAGAATCTTGTTAATAGGCTATCATTACACGAACCTGATCGAATGACGGCGGCGGCGGCGGCGCGGTTCAGGCCCAGTTAACCTTTACCGAATTCCGCCCGCCAAACGAGGTGCATCCGAGCCATCATAAGCCAGCTCGTCCGGCTGACGACGGCAGCCGCGAAGAAGTTACGACTACAATTTGTGCTAAACCAAACCAAACCAAACAATTTGTGGTCGCCTCTAATGCACTCACATATAACCCTCATGCTCGGGCTCCGGCTCCTGGCCAATAATTACGCCGCGGAGCGGGCTGCGACGTGAATTATGTGTGCAACTTGTGCGTAAAGTTTGGGGCAATGCTTAAACTTTAGCGCCGTGCCCAAGGACCAGAGAGTGTGGGGGGGAGGAGAGTGGGGGGCAGGCACTCCGGGAGGGTTACAGGATGGCCATGGCCGCTGACAAAGTGGCTGGACTGCCACTTCCCTCCGATGTCATAAAGTTTATCAGAGGAAGCCGCCGCCGCGCTTCTCGGCTCCGCTGCTCCCCATGGCAGAGCCAGCCATTTTTGGACCCATGTGCACTGTGCACTGTGCTCCATTGTGCCGGCTCCTTTCTATACTTTATGGCATATTATTGGCATAAACATGGCGACGTGCAGTTGGTTCGGGCCGCGGTTCCGACGGTTCCTACGGTTCCGACGGGCCTGCAAGGTGCAAGCTGCAAGTTGTGTGATTTATTTGATGTGTCAGACAAAGCGTTCAATTAGCGACTTGAATTGCGAGGCAACAAGGCCTAGGCACCGAAAAAAAACACTGCAACTATTTATTATTTATGATTACTATTTATTTTAGTGATTAGAAATATAGTATAAATACCAGAGCGCTTTAATTTCAATCAATATTTGATAGAACCTCGTCTTAATGTATATTTATTTACGGATACACTCCGCCATGATTGGGAACAAAATCTCCAAAGCTTTTTAAGTGGAGTTTCTGGATTAGTAAATAATATAGATACAATCTTATAGTATTTAAATAAAAATAAATAAAAGGAACTACAGAATTCTTCTCCATTCTCTTGATGTTGCTCAACATTTGGTTCTGTGTATGGACTGTCCCCAAGCGGCGGCACGGCCAGATTTCGCGTCCAAGCGAACCTTTTGACCCAGTTGTTGAGCCTTATGTTTTGGCCATTGGTTGACAGTCGAATTATATAAAATATGGCCTGGCCTGGCCTGTCCCCGGGCTCCCGATGAAGCCCACATAAATATATTTTATCTGCGTGTGTGCTTTTCGGCCGGGAATTGCGTAGGGCTGGCCGAGGCATTTAGCACAATTTGCGCCACATTGGTGCCCATAACAATGCCTCATCTTCGGAGTCGCAGTCGGAGTCGGAGTCGGATCGAGACGGTCCATAATTGATGATACCGAGTGCTACTAAATTATCAATTGACCATAAATTCGCTCATTACGTTCAGCTCTCCCGTTGGGGTATTTTCATTCAAGTCTCCACCAGCCTCTAGTTTTTGCGCGTCTGCCAAAACGCTTAGCGTTTAACCTGAAACGACTTGGTCTCGGTCGTGGACGCGGACGTGGACGTGGCCGCGGACGTCTCATCATCATTTGCCATTGTTGGATGGGATTGGATTGGATTGGCCGGGACTCCAGCGGAGTGGCTGGCCGGGCTTTTAAATAACTTTTTTATAAGCGCTCTTGGCCCGGCGAGTTATTGGCATTTGGGGTTTGCGATGCGATGCGGTAAGATGCGGCAAATTGTTGTTTACAGCTGTCGGGTGTTGGTATTTCATGGCCCTGTTCGGCCGCCGCTGCACCGCTATAATTGCACTTTATGCTCTGGGAGCGCGAGCTCCTCGGAAAGTGGGCCGGCTCACTCAGCCGGCTGAGTTAGGAGCCGATCTTAGTTCGTCGCCGATTTAAGGCCAGCTCTAGCAAATAATTCCCAGCTAATTTGGCCCTGCTCGGCATCTCGGCTAAATCATCTAATGTCTGTGATTATGACGTCACATGGAACAAGCTTCCTCGATGGGAAATTTATTGATCGTTTGCAAGGAAACTTAACAGCACACCCATTTTGGCAACATAAGGGTAAGTTAATGCTGTCAAGCGTTTTAAACTCACAGAAGATTTCCCAAAAACCTAGAAACCCAGGACCTTTCTGACTTGAACACAATTCAATTTCTCAGGAGATCTCAACATAAACTCCAGGAAAAATGCAGGCGGCCGATACTGAAGTAAAGGAAAAGCGCACCAAGTCCTACGTGGAGGAGGTGTACCGCCAAATTGAGGCCAAGCCCGGCGTGGAGGACATTCTCATCATGAACCGCTCCGGAGTGCCGGTAAAGACCTCTATGGAACGCCAGGAGGGACTGCAATATGCCTGTCTGTACGACAATTTGCGGGAGAAGTGTCAAGCCTTTCTGGCCAAAATGGAACCAGCGCAGACCCTGACCTTCCTGCGAGTCCGCACCACATACCACGAGGTGCTCATCACCCCGGATGGCAATATAACGGTTCTGGTGGTACAGAACGCCAAGGATACGTTCAATAACATGAGGAACATGCAGTCTCAATAAGCTTAACATGAAAGCGTTTAAAATCAAGTTAATTTGAATCAGCATTAAAAATTTAAATCATTCCAATACTTGGTTTATATTAGGGATGCGGAATATATTGATATAACGATACTGTATCAATGGTATTTATTAAGGTTAATGTTAAAAAGACATATCTCTTCCCCTATGTCCTTGTATATATATCTTTAATATTTATTCTCTCTGCAATATTTAAAGGAATTTCCTCATTTAATTTTCCAACCAACATGTGCTTTGCTGTCTGCCAAAACATCCGCAACCGAGGCACTCCACGACCTGGCAAGAGTGCCGGGATTAACATATCACGTAGCCACAACATTTCACAAGCTCCTCGGCGGTCCACGGTCCGCGATCCGATGATCCCCGGGACCCCCGAGCCGCCCCTTCCTAGCCACATCTCGAGTGGCAGCTGCAAATCAGCGCGAAACCTTTTCGCCTCTCTGCGAGGGGCGCTTGTAATATTTAACACTGGCTGAATTTTAATGCGATTCGGCTGACAATGGTGTGCGCCTAATGGCCAACTAATATGCGCAGAATCACTTGGCAGCCGAGTCGCGAACTCGAGTTCCAGTTGCCTTTCTGCCTCTGACTGGGTCCGGACTGGGCCTGGGACTGGGCCTGGGAGTGGGAGTGGAGACAGATCGTGCAGGTGGCGGGAGGAATTGGTTTGGTTTGGAGGCAGTTTGGCAACACCTCGAGCCGGAGGAGTGGGTCTCGATCGCGTCACGACCAGAGAGAGAGCGAGAGAGAGAGAGGAGAAGGTGTCAATAACTTTCAAATGCCTGCCCAGGATATGCATTATATTATTATAATGCCACAGTCCGCACCGCTCGTCTCCGGCAAATTTATGCATTTTTGAAGTTTTAATAATGTAGCTCGTTAGCCACGGTTTGTTAAACTTTGTTTTCATTTTCACTTCGCTTCACATCAAGGGATCTGCGATGAGAGGAGCCAGGGGAGGCGGCTGTTGGGGCAGCTGCACTCCATACATCCACACGAGAAGAAATTTGGATTTCATTGGGGGTTTATTGGGGATTTATTGGGATTTTATAAAGATTAAATGTATTAGAAAATGTTAAAAGGGAAGTCAAGTAAAAGGAATTATAGTTTGAAATTAAATGTGACTCCTTAACTTGAAATTTCTTTACTTATTATTAAGGGTTTACCAATAAATAAACCACACACATAATATTAAAATTAATACTCCAAAGTTCATGCAAGTTTAGGTATTTTTTCCGAGTGCCCACATCCATGTTGCCACACCATAAACACAATCACAAAATCCCCCCCATCACGTGTGGCTCAGACTGCAGTTTTTGTTTTCAATATGCGAGTCGTGAATTTGCTCCGGGTCCTTTTCAGGTTTCAGCTGTTAGCCGTGGCTCTTTGCCGGCTCCGCCGTTACTGTCAGCTATTTGTTGCCGTTGGTCATATTGCAGTTGGACCATGGCGCCCTGCCAACAGGCCAACAGGCAACAAGCCGGAGAGCCAGAAAGCCAGCTAACCGGCAAACCAGTCAGCCCGACACCCGTTTGATAAACGAACAAAAGTGAAAACACATTTCGCAGTCACTGACGGCAACTCCTGCTTTGCATAACTCTCAAGGATGTTCGAGGGTCTGCATTCGAATTAGCATTGCGTCAGTGGAATGTTGGGATATCAGAGCTACACGTTGCAAAATATATCAAAGATAGGGGGGATCTATTAATGGCTTAAGAGATATGCAACTGTATATGAGGGGTTTTGAATATATCTAAGATAATCATTATTTTATCACAGATCAATGGTAAATTTTTAAACCAATTTAATTGAGATGTATCTTCAGCTTGAAAGGGTAATAAAATGCATTCATAACAGCTCGCTTGATTTACCTATCACATTACCTAAGCTCCTCTAGCACAGGTTTGATTGAGTAATCCAATAAAATGGCATTGGTATGAAGGAAGCAGCATATATACCTGGCTTTATATCTGGCNGTCGTGAGTTGGCAACTAAAACTCGCTTTCATTTGTTTCTCAGCCTTATGGATGGTATTTATTAGTATGTGAAAATTTATGAGATACATTAATAGAATGGAAAAACAGCAACAGACCAGGAATTCAGTGTCAAAAAGAGCGTTTTTATTGAGAGCAAAATGTGCCGCAAAATTGGAACTCCTGTAATTTTCCTCTTGGCAGGTCTGCCTATTGTATTCGTATCAATAGGACTTTTACGATATGGTAGATTATTAATATAAATCTCTTAACTAATTCTTAATCGAACATCCTTAGTTTTTAAAGTCAGCACCTTTGATATTATCCTACTGACTACTGTGGTTCTGGTTATAAGCCTTGCAGTTGTAATAAAAATGATGTCTGATGTGGTAGCAATACTTGCAATTTACCAAATAATTAATATAATAAAAAGCAACACCTTTAGGAAGGCATTTGTTTAGGCCTTGTGGCCTTTATTTCGATACCTCTGTGTGGCTTTTATGTAATGGTGACGAGGATAATATATTTACATAATAACTGGAGCTCCCTGAGAGTCTTATTGAAATTTGGCAACGCATTGCTCATAATTTTGCTTACAGGTAAGAAATATATTTGTTGTACCTACCAACCAAATAACCAATTTAATTAGTTTGTATTTGCCTGTGGATGCTGTTTATAATCTACTTTCTGTACAAGTCGCAATACAATCCATCGTCTCATATAATTTGAGGAAAGAAGACCATCTCAGCTTTCCAGCAGGTAAACACAATTACGGCGGAAAACTGTGGTAAGTTGCAGTTCCATTCATCATCAACGTGATTGGCCGAGAATTCGCGGCTGCCGAACTTCTAATGAATGGAAATCATTGGAAAGTTTGCTAATAAGACACATTGTCTAGCCAAAGGACCCGGACCCGGCCAGGCCAGGCCAGGCCGAGAGGTGAGTGGCTGAGAGCTCCCAAAATATAAACAGTCTGCGGGGTGGATCCTGCCCCAAACTTGGATCCTTGTTTTCCGCCGTTATTGTTGTCATAAGTTTGGCAACTTGTTCGCTTCCTTGGGCTAACCGAAGCACATTACAACTAATACACTCAGACGATGTACCCCGAAAGTTGGCTGCGTCTCTCAAAGAGCATAATTACCAACAACATGGAAAAAAAATCAGGAAAATTCCCCCGGCAAAGGGGGAACTTCAACTTTTCCACAAAATTATTTGTGGTCGCACACAGATACTGGGAAGCAGGGGGGAGAGCCAAACTTTGACATAAAGAAAAGTTTGCGCAAACCGACTTAAAGAAAATTATAATTACACGCACAGTCAGCCAAATAGTCCAAGTTTCGGGTTCTGGTTTTGCTTCGGGTGGCTGCTCGGGCCGGGTTTCGGTTTCAAGGAGAAAATACTTTAATTGCCGTTAGTTTCCGAAGTTTTCAATTCGCAATTTGTGCGCCAGGACAAATGGCAGACAAACAAGAGCAGCAAATTATGGTAAAATGTGAAAAACCAGAGAAAAAACAACGAAGAAAATACGCAAATTCCCGTGAACCATGAAAATTGGCAAGTATAATTACCACCCCCCTCAAGGTGAGCCCGGAAAAGCCGAGCTGCCCGGGGATTGAGTTACGTGCTGGGGCCCATCGACGTGCCCTTTGGCTTTGCCGGAGTTTTCGACTAGTTTCGGTCCCTGGATTTTTTCCTGCCCAACTTTATAATTGGTCCTGGCAATTAAAGGCTGCCAGTAATTGGGAAGGGAACATAATTTGTTTATTTGTTTGCATGGGAAATATACAGAGAACCAACTGAGAAATTGAATCCTCACAAGGAAGTAACATTGGATGATTAAGGGATTTATTTATTAAGTTTACAGTGCTTTCCTTTATTTATTTTACTCCCTCGGGGTCTGAATATTCTTTCCCAGCTAAATAGGTTACTTAATTATCTCTGTATCCTGAAAATAGTTGTTAATCATAACAGTTATTAATAAAAGTATTTAAGTCTTCGAAGTATATATTTAGCTTGCATAAGAAATGTTCTTAGATCGTTTCCCAAGGAAAATACCTTATTTGCCTCATATATATTTATATTAAATACTGACTATCTGTCGTTTATAAATATGTCATTACTTAAGTTTCCTCATATATTTCGTATAACAATTGTCAAAATCATAGTATATATTCAGAAATGTGCGAACTTACTATTCGATTAGAGTGCATCATATGGGCCCTTGCGGAAATAACAATCTCTGTGACATTTATTAGCTATATCTGTATTGGTAAATATTCTGATATTTCTTTCTTCGCCTTAGGTACCTTAACCTTGCCTTTTTTTACAGAAGGAAAATATGACACCAACCATTATATCCTTTTAGGGGCTCTGAGCTTAGCAACTATAGCTGCATTGTGCTTGTTATTTGGCGCTATTCTGGTAAGATTTAATAGTATGACTTTTAGTGAGACATATAAATCCTGCCCTTCCCCTTGCCAGAGATATAGAATCCTAGTACTGGCCTGGATAGTGTTGATCTTCATCGCGACCCTTACAATTGTCCCTGTAGGTTGTCTCATGCTGCATGAAAAGTGGTACTCAATGTACGACCAAAAGAAGGCGTGGACTATAGTATTTATAATTTTTTTTTTAAGTAAGTCAGTTGGAACTTGCAAGGAGTTGATATACCTTTCACAATTAACCCCCTTCATCAGCTTGGGTCGGGTACCTTATCTACCTGTCGTGGCAATTGGCTCAGGAGCTCAAGACAGGCGAAAAGCAGAAGCGTCGACCGGACTGTTTGGGTGGCCGCTATCCCCGAGGGGTCATTCGTGAAAGGAATTAAATAAATTTGTATGTTTTTTTAGCAACTTATGTAAGCTAACGAATCAAAATATATACTACCATTCTTTATTTTATAAAAAGCTAACAAATACAACTCCAACGAATATTTTCTATTCACCAACTGCCAGCTCGGTTGCCCTACCCAAGTGCGATGTAATTTTTTAAATTTAACCCCCAATCGCCGCCTTCGACTTCCATTTTAATTTGCACATGGCATAGAGCCTCGGGATGCCCTGGTCGTGGCCCTGGACCCCTGGTCACTCCCTGTCCGTCCGGGAGTTTCATTTATTTAATGCATGCACAATTTCCTAGACACTTTAAGGGGCGACTTTTGATTTCCAGGCCGTGTCGTTGCGCGGGGCGGGGGTCCCTTGGATGTGGCAAACGGGCTTTGCACAAAGCCAGCGCCGGGTCGGCTTTATAGAGCGACAAAGGAAATAAATATGGACGGTCTCCGGCGGCAGACGAAAATAAAAACAGTCTAACAAAGGGATTTTCGCGCTTTTCCCTCAGTCAACTGAGCCCAGGGGTTGGCTTGGCTTTTCGGTTAAGATTGCACTTTTCCGGCTGCCTGCCTTCATTAAAGTTCATTTTTTTAGTGAGGGAAAAATAGAATTTTGCACTTGAAGAGGCACTGAGTCAGGCAAAAATATACATTATAAAAATTAATTTAATTCTTGTGATTAATGCATATGTATCTTAATTATAAGTGAAACCATGCCTAGTTATATTTTCTTAATTTAACACAAACGAAGGACATTTATCCTGACTGCCATGGGCGCCATTGACATTGAGAGAAGAAACTAATTAATAAGGTTACGCCGCCCGAAGTCTGTAAGTCACAATTAAAACACGGGGTAGGTTCCATCTCGTTCCGTCAATCCAATTCTCATGATTGATAAAGCAAATTGTCTCTGGCATCGGATATGAGTTTTCGCCTCCTGCATCCCCCCTTTGATTTCGCCCTGGCCCACGTCTGGCAGCGAAATCAATGACAGAAATATGAAATGAAAATATAATTGGTAATTTATTGTGTCTACAGATCGTTGCTGCAAAATGCGAGCAGGCCAAGTAAAATAATAAATGCACATATACTGTGGATATGCATTCCCGTTGCCGTTGTGTTTACAGGCGGCCTCCGCCGCCGCCGCCGCCTCCTCCGACTTTTGGCCAAAAAGGGGTGCGGGTGGCGTCCGTTGGCCCGGCCTGGGCCTGGCTTGGCTCGCAACTGCATTGCTCCTCCACTCCAGGCCACGAAACCCACTCGAGTGCGCACCAATAAAAATAATAAAATAAAACATTTCGCCATAATAAAAAGCGCAGCACACAAAGAGCAAAAAACACCCGAGCCGCCCAAATAAATCACGCAACTTTGCAGACAAGAGGGATCCCCCAAGAGTCGGCTGGATGCCTGCAACTGAGAAATACAGTTGTCAAAATTGGAGTTTAATGGAATATAAATATGTGGAAGTTTTGCAAAAGAATATATATAATTTTAAGATATTTGCTGTGGATTTGAGTTCTTTGATTCGATTCAGACGAAGTATATCTACTTGGAATTTTTTATTAAATGAGGAATAATAATAATAACTAACTCTACTTGTCATATAATTATTTATATGTTTCCTCGCTTTCTTAAACCTATTTCTCTTGGTGTAGTTGTGTAACAGCGGCGCCATTTGTAGTTGCAGCTGAAGGGGTTAAGAGAAATGAAATGGCATTGGTCCTTCACAGATGAGTAAATTTCAAGCCAATAAAAGCCATGAAGGAGGAGAAACTATTAGAATAATTTAAAATGCATAAACTATGTCTAATCGCTATAGGTTTAGTAGGTGCTTATTAATGCGTACTGGTTAATATTATATATATTACAAAAAACAAACAAGATAAAAATAAAGACTCCTACTTCCTTGAGCTAAAAGAGGTACTTTTATTCAATATATACTATCGTGATTAAAACAACAAAACTGTGTGAATAGTACTAGCCTTCCCTACCACCGCTGATCAGAACCAAATCCAAACTAGTTATCCAATGATTTCCAACATTTTGGCATTGTAAACCAAATAATTTATGCAATGCGGATCAAAAGCCATAATCAATTGTTCAGCCGGCAATCAGTTATGCAACATCGAGGATCAAACACAGCGCAGCTTGTCTCGACAATGGTTTTGGCATAGTTCGGCATAGTTTTGCCGTCTCGATAACGAACTCAACAATGCATTAAGCCAGCCAGACGGCGCTTTGATTTCTATAAATCAACGGCCGCTACGCAAACTGTCAGGGCAATGGGGGAAAACTTTCCATTTTCCATTTCCCATTTGGTGGCTGCAAAAGCCTGCATACAGCTGGCGGCGGCTTTTATTCGCTGGGCACTTGGCGATAAATCAAAGAGCAGATCGCCAAGCAGATCAAACGCTGCAATGCGAACATCGAAGGAATCCAAGGTATTTCTGGGGGCACACTCAAACACACACTCACACACAATATTGTCAAGCTCGGCGACTTGTTGTTCGCCAGCCTAACGAACCGCTCGCTGTTCGTTCATTAGCGCCATTAAACCAGTTTTGACATTTTAATTAAGAGTGTGCAACACTGCGTATGCGCATTCTGCATTCTGCGAGCCAAGGTCAGGATCATAGATCATAGGCGAGCGCTTATCGCCGTCTACAAGGAGCAGCGACATCGCGGCCCAGCTATCGGGCCCGGTTATCGCTGGCCAGCATCTGCAGTCGGCCATGTCCTGCCGCGAGCAGCGCGACAAGGCCAAGAAATTTGCATTTACCAGACTGTCGCCCACTTAATTACGCAGCAACGCAGCAGTCGCAGTTGCAACTGCTGCTGCCACTGCTGCTGCTGCTGCTGCTGAAGTCGCAGCGTGGCAACAGCGTGTTGCACACTAACTAGCTGCAAGTGGAGCTGAAGCCACGGGGCACCCGACAAAATCACGAGGAGTTTTTGAATTAACTATTAACTCTTTGGGATTTTAGATTTAGGGATGGCAGGGAATATATATATATATATACACCGATGCTGTATTGATATTTTCTAAATAATATTTTGGTATATATTTTAGTCAATATATCACATCGGACTTTTTCTGTACATAATTTGATTTGAACCATTATTCGGCTTTATTTGATGTTGCTGTTTATTTTATTCATAAAACAATTCTAGATATGTTTTTAACTATAAAGTAAAATTAAAAACTGACCAATATATATACTTAAAATTCCTTATTAACTTTATTTGTTCAACTATAAATCATCTAAGAACTCTCCTTCGCTGGCATATTGGTGAGGTGGACCGACGCCGCCGACAACGTGTATCTGGAAATATTTCGCAACAAATTATTCAACACTTTGCATGCACACCAAATGGCGGCGACTTGGCGATGAACATGGACAACATGAGACGCTGGCGACCCGCGGCCCCCGCCCGAGGAATCCGAATCGGATCGGATCGGATCGCTAGGTCCCACATCTCAGATCCCATATAGGCGATCCCAGGCCCAGTCCCAGTCCCAGTCTCAGTCCCAGTCCCTTGGCTCCCTGTCAGCATCTTGTCTCCGATCCGCGCTGCTGTTTGTCATTTGCCTTCGGCTGCGGCTACGGCTGCGGCTTGTTAAGTGCTGCTGGAATTTGCCATATTGCCACATGGCCATAGTTGCATCCACCGGCTGACAGGGGGGATGGGAGTGGGATCTGGATCTGCATCTGGATCTGGTTTCTGCTGGTGTATCTGGCGGAGGAACGAACGTAAATCATGCCAATTTGAATGAGTGCAACCTGCGTTTTGACACTTGTCATTGTCGCAGACCCCTAAATGTGGTCTCCGTTTGATTGCCACTCCGAGATCCATGCAGACTGCATGACGTCGTCTGCCTCTGGACAGCAACTGCAACAGCGGCATGTACTGGGAAAAATGTATATACTGTATGGAATTAATTTATAATAAAGATGAATGTTATTAGAAGTTTAAGAATATTTATCAAAAATAATATAAAAAACCATTGGATCTTTTATTCCTTATATGGTATCAGTATCATGGTTTAAGTATCATCAGAAATGTTCAAACTCTATGAGAGTCTTTTATAAAGATCTCTAAATTATGTATCTTTTGAAGCTTGTAAATCAACACAACACCTAGATATAATATTTATATTAAATATACTAAATCCAACAACTTTTTCAAATACTAATTATTCATTTCTCTCCGTGTGTTGCCAGGTCTCCATCATTGTCACCGGAAATGTTGCACTTGTCGTCGGGCCAGCCATTTCATTAATCAGCCTGCATTTATGGCCTGCTGATTGAGTAATGCCCGGGACTTGGAGCCCGATCTTGGTCCTTACCCCTATCCCCATTCCGCACCCACGATCTTTGGCTGCGTCCAGGCCATTAAAATGTTATCGCTTATTTATCTGACGGCCAGGAGAGGTCCGCTTGGCTCTTAACTTGGCTAATCTTCCTTACACAACATTGTTGCCTGTTGGAAATGTTAATAGGAGTTTTCTTAGATTTTTACGATTACTATAAATAATAAACAAAATCAACTTATAGCCCCAAGAAACACTATTTTTGAAAGAACTCTTACTAGGGCAATAAATCCCAACACTCTGCGAGTTCAATGCAAATCATCGCGGCAAATCATTACTCCAGTTGGCCACTCAAGACCCCACTCAAGGGCTATCCTCTCCCATCTCGGGATCTCAAGTGGATTTGCCAGTTCGGCTGATTGGTGGCCCGCTGAATGCTAAGTTGACGCTTTGATCTTGTCTAGAGCGTAAATCTGGCGATGTGCCTCCGAGATTAAATGCCAGTTGTGCGGCGACAGAGGAATGGGGAGACTTAACTGGAGATGGCCATGTTTGTCTCCAAACTGGCAGGGCCCCAGGGCCGTCGTGTAGTGGTGGTGGTGGTGGTCACCTGTTCATTAAACGCGGGGGAAATTATAGTGCGCCGAGTGCAGTAAACAAATGTAATCGACATCCTGTGTGCAGGCCACAAAGGATGCCGCCTGCCATCGATGCAGGATGGCGGAGAGTGAGGATAAGGATGAGGGTGAGGGTGAGGGCGCCTTCTTGGCTAACAACAAAAGGAGAGAGGAGGGACAGCGCCGATGCTCCGCTGAAATGAACTAGAACGCAAAGACAAACAGGAAGGGAGGAGGCATTGGAGAACCGCAGCCAGGGAGTAGGACTCGAAAACAGCGCACAAAACAAATAATAAACACAAGAATTTTTGATTTACCATGAAATTTAAATGACCCGCCGCACAAACACACAAACACACACACACATACACACACACAACTGCAGGGGCGACAGATGGAGGAGCTGCAGCTCAAGACTTCACTTTGCGTTTTATTGTCAGGGCGCGCAAATATTGTCAAAAGGCTTTCGAGCAGAGCCATTCTCATTTCCATTTCCCTTCAAAGATGCACTGAGAACTATGAGTGATTAAAGGGAAATTTATTTTAAATAATTCAGATTATTCGGGATATTATTTGGGATTTAAATTGTGAAACATATTTGGAATAGTTTGTATTAAAATATAAATAAATTTCTGACAGTTTGGCTCTTTAAGGAAATAACTCATAAATGAGCGGAAGTGCCATGAAACCATTTTCTTTTTGATGCTACAATATAATATGTAATTTTTATATGAAGTAAATAAATAAACAATTGTTTAAATATATATTAAATTAACCCAGGGTTCACTAGTTCACATTTATATATAAAAGATACACCTACAAACATCAGCAAACTTAAGCAACAAATGTACATTAAAGCTACTATTATCATTGAACTGAATTGGGCAAAGTGATTACTTTAAGAGTAATTAATAACACTAATATTAATTTAAAGAATAATATATAATATATTTTATAAATCATCTTAAATTCCCCTATTTTTCTCTGTAGAGTGTACGCCATCTGACATTCCCATTTGCATCTCTCGATGCAGCTACGGAAGCGCCGGCAAAAAGTAAAAGATGCCGACAAGACAAAGAGGAAAGATGGGCCCAGGTTCAGGTCTTTGGTCCCTGGTCCCCGTACCCGTCCTTGTCCCCGTCCCGGTGCCCGACTCTTCTGTCTGTCCTGGAGTCCCCGAAGTCCCTGGTCCTGTTTTGTTTGTCCCGGCGCTTCGAGTGTCCCCTAGACGGCGCAGAGAGCACTTGTTTGGATTTATATTTCGGTTTGCTTAGGTCCGAGGAGCCGAGGAGCCCTGGCTAAAGTGCCAGGCAATCAAAAACAAATTATGAGTGCTACAATTTGCCCGGGGAATGCGGATAGGGATGGGTATCGGAATGGGAGTGGGCCCTGGAACCTGGACCCTGGACCTGAGCTGGGAGTGGGGAAAGCCTCCTCCTTATCGGCCTCTTATCAATGTTTATGGGCTCAGCTAATGCACTTGGCGTGCAGTTGCCGCGGCATTGAACTTTCAGCTGGGGGTAGGGCGAGGAGTAGACCGGAGATTGGCCCGAAACAATGGGCCCACTGACCCACTTGGCCGGGGAAGAGGCGGCCTAATCACGGCTGCAAAATCCTATATCAATAATTGACTCCGAGAGCAAACAATTTATGATGACCCAGGCCCAAGAACAAAGAGCGAAAAGCGAAAAGGGTGCGGTAATCAAAGGAATTGGCCAACGGAGAGGCGGAGGGACATGGCCAACTCAGCGCCATGGATGATGATGATGACGATGATGACGATGATGCCGATGGAGATGAAGATGGCGATGTCGGAGCCGATAATGCTGGCGATGAACGATACAGCACGTCGACCCACACAAACTAATGTGAAAGTCGGCTGAGGATGACGACGATGACTGGTCGGTTGGGAGGATGGATGGATCGATGGAGTCGGAACTGTTGCTGCAGCGCGCTGGGATGACCTTTGGAGCACCCAGCTCAGCTGGCTGGCTGCCTCTAGTGGAAATATCTCGACGAAAAATTGTAAATTCCCGATGGAAAAGCAAGGCAAATAAATATCTTATGGCCAAACAATATTGGCGGGGCTAAGACAAAGGCCAACTGGGTCAGCGACTCAAGGACCAGTCAGCCAGTTTGGCAGTCAGTCAGTCAGTCAGTCAGTCAGTGAGGCAGTGGGGCCATCCCCCGGGACTTGGAATCGAACCCGATTTGGCTAGAGAGAAAAATCATGGACAGTAGCAAATAAGTGCATGCATTTTTGAACTGCAAATCAACGTAATGATGATGATGACTCGCAGCAACTGCCACTCCCCTTTATTCGACTTACTGACATCTCGGCCCGGGATGTCTAACCATCTTGTGCTCGTCCCGGAGCCCCCAGCTGGAGCTGGAGCTGGAGCTGGAGCTGGAGCTGGAGTTGAAGCTGGAGCTGGAGCTGGAGCTGGTTTCCTTTTCAGCTGACTCACTTATGTAATAGCTAAATTGGCATCGACATGTATATTATGAGCACACGATGCCGGAGGAACTGGGTGCGGATTTGGGTTTTGGGGCCAGCTAATGCGATTACTCCTTAACCGGGGAATATCTCAAGCACATCGGGCCGGGATTGGAAAAGTGCAGCGTCACCACTATTAGCACAGAGGGCTTGGGGGAAATTGGGAAACGGGAAAATCAGCCGAATATAGGCAGCGGAGAATACACACACAAATCGTGGACCTTAAGAGTGCTGCTTTTATTGAATTTAATTTGTTGCAAGGTTCATGAAATTCAGTTAAATACAATAGATTTTTCAACAAGGCTTACTCCAAAAATATTAATAATAATAACCTTAATTTCTTATTATAAACGTGTCAGAAAAAGGGTAAACTGTTCTGTTAAACAAAGTAAATACGTTTAAGATACTTTGGAATAAAGAGAATATTAAAGTTTACCAATCTTAAGAGACCCCTTCATAGAAATTCTAATCCAGCAAGAAATATAGATATCAGAACCTCGAAAAAATCCCTTTAGATACCGACAAAATTCCTCAAACCAAACTAGACCCCTGTAACATGGTATAGTACCCTTTTAAGAAGACAATAGATTGAAACTAAAAAGTCCTAATTAAAATGTAGGAAGAGGAAGGCTGCCAAGTCCATGGCCAAGGACCTGCACTCATTATCCTCTCCCTTCCGCCACTGCCGGCAGTCTGCAGTCTGCAGTCTGGCCAATATCTTTCGTTATCCGAGTGCCAAACTGCTAAGTCCACATTAATTACGTGTATCTCCAAACAATATACGAGAGATGCGAGAGCCAAGACACAAGACCCTGGCCCAATACCCAGTCCCAGAGGGGCCAACCAGGCTAATCAGGTCCGTGGCTGCGTGGCATTGTGTTCACTGTACCGTTCGCCCGGTCGGTCTGACATCATTAAGACCACATATCCACGTATCTACGACGTATCCACTCGACGCAGTGCCAGTGGCCAACTAATAACCGCCGACGATGAGAATGCGAATGAGAGCGGTGAGGAAGTGCACTGGGAGAAATAAGGTGGGCTTACAGGTGGGATGTTTCAGCTCCTTTTTTTTAGATGAAGTAAACCCTGTGACTTTACAAACTCAAAGCCATTGAAATTTGGCCTTTGTTAGGTCAGTCTAGCCCTCGAATTAAACTTCTTCCCTGATCTAACCATGTTTTGCACCTATTAGAACATTCCTTCTTGTATTTTCATATATATTCCCTTAGAAACCTCCCAATTTTCTCACCGTGCACTCGGTCGATGAGATGTCCGACGCATAGCGCCACTTAAGCGAAGACGCTGTGCGTCAAGCAGCGCCGCAGCATCGAGTGGCATGGAGTGGAGTTGCGTCCGGCGGGAGAGCCCAAAAGCCGATGGACATTGAGCCTGCGGTCGGCGGCCACCGACTGGGGGCAGCAGGAGCAAGGAGCAGGGGCAACCGACTCTCCTCTGGCTGCTTGTAAGCTGTCAAACTCGGAAATTTGCAATGACAGCAAACATTGCCGGAGCGCAGATAAGCGGCGGCGAAATGAGCGCTGCACAAACTAAAAACTCATTGTCAGGCGCTGTCTGTTTGCCAGCCGACCGACGGACGGACCGACCGAACCGCTTTGGGGGTGCGTTGCTGCATAATAAACTCCAGGCTGGGGAGCCTGGAGTCGAGGAGGGGGGGGGGAAAGGTTCTGGCACCGGCAACGGCAACAATAGGGCGCCAGTCGAGCTGCCGCTTTTCTGCTGCTGCTGCGGCTGCTTTGGCGGCAAGAGACTCCAAAGAAACAATAAACACACGAAAATAATGTAATGAGTTGCAGCGAATGGAGGACAAGTGCAGCGTTGCTCCCTCTATGGGGCCACAGTGGTTGTGGAGGGGAGAATTAGCTCTTAAAATATGGGAACTACCATTCCATATGATGCCAAGTCATGAGAAATATAAATTCCATTATAATTCATGGTGAATAAGTAAGAAAAACGGTTGCAAACTTATTTATTTGGTTCTGTCTGGCCTGGACTTTAGCATTCACTTATCTAATTTAAAGGTTATCTTGCCCTCTTCCTTATATAACATTTTTACATCCTGAAATATATAATATCTTACCATACAATAATAGCTTTAAATATAGTGTTATTTAGTTGTTAAAATTAATAAATAATTTCTTTGAAGGAGAACTATTTCCAGCACAGATCTACCTAAGGATTTAAGACTATGTATTTCAAAGATCTCCCCTTAGGCACAAGTTAACCCCATTATATATAAGATAACTCCCTTTAATTTTATAATATTTCGAGACCCCAGCACTTCCCCCACTGTGCCCGATGACACCGTAGCTCCTTCGGTCGAACTAAAGAGCATATTAAATTCATTTTTAAGCGAGTCCCGTGAGAAACTCGTCGGAGTGGGCGCGTCTCCAGTGGGCAGTGCATTTTGCAGGGGATCCTGGAGGGGACTCCTCCATAATTGATGTGCCATGCATTACTAGACAAAACTGGCTGCAGCTGGCCAGGAGCTGGGGGAGCTGCTGACTGGCGGAGGAGAGTGACATCAAAAGGGTTTACTTCTCCTGCTCCCCCAGTGGCCAGCGCTCTGTCCTCTGATTAATTAAGAATTATTTTAATTAACGTAATAAATTTGCGCCAGCAGCCAGCAGGCAAGCAGAGTTCTGTGGCCAAATAACTCTTTCGTCTCGGTTTTTTTTTGCCGCTGGCTGATTTCTGATTTCTGGTTGCATGCGCTTGTCGAACGCAGCCCGAAAATGTGCGAAAATTTATGTTGCTTGCGATTTTGGCGACGACTTGTTTGCAACTTGTTGCCCATGTTCGATGCCACTGCCACCGCCGAGGCAATGCGATGCGATGCGTGTTGGTCTCCTCCGGCAAGTGGGTCACAGTCAGAGCTAAAGTCAGAGCCAAAGTCAGGGCCAAAGACGGAGCCAGAGCCAGATTCAGAGGAGAGTCTTCGAGAGTCGCTGGCCCCTGCCGAATTTCAATTAAATGCACATAAATTAAAAATTAGTAATAACTCGGGAACGCGGAGCCCAAACAAAACGATGCCAAGCACGCAAGGCCATAAAAAAGGAGGAGCACACTGCCACAAAATGCAGATAAATATTAGATGATTATATTATAGTTTAAGTGTTATTTTGGGGAATCTTAATATGTATAACTCTTATGAACAAAAGTTAAAATTGAATGCTGTCTGTTATGAAAAGTGCAGTAAGTAGTTTGATTTTCTAAGGAATATACAAATATTTTTATACCTTAACACCAATAGTACATGTACATATATATCCTATATATATTTCCTTATATTCTTTATATATTTCCCCTTTTAATATTTATATACTCCTTCTTAAACCCCTTTAGTTTTCATAAACTTCTTGCTGTGCAGCAGTAGCTGTCGCCCGCATAGTTTGCGATGCGGATACGGATGCGTTCATGGCCCAGGACGTGACCCATTCCCTGCTCCCTGCTCCCGGTTACCTCTTTCCAATATCCCCTTTTGAAACCTGTCGTTAAAAATCTGTGGGCCAACCCGGCCAGCCAGTCTGGGAGCAGCCTATTAATTAGCCAAACTCAACACCTGCTGTGCGGCAGGCAAATTAACTTGGCAGCTGGAGCGGCAAGGAGAGAGAGGGACCAAGCCAAAACGAAGCCTGGATTCAAATTGGGCCAGCTCCAGCGGATCCCTGGGCCCGATTGGGCTGTGAATTGGAAAATAATTGTGCGCCGGCCATTAAATTACAATGCCTGGACGGATGGCCAGGGCAGAGCTGCACCTCCTGCCTCCTCCGCCGCCCATTGCCCAATTCGGGGGCAGGTGGCCATGGCCATGGGGACCCACGTTCCGGCAATTAAGACATTATAAATAAACAAAGAGCAAATAGTTATTAACTAATAACTGGCACGCGGCGACGTGTTGGCCGTAAAAGTTTTCCATTTTCCCGTTGACAGAGCTTGGGCCAATGAAATATTTATGCGCCTGCCACCTGTCGAGGGGTCAAGGGTCAAGGTTGTCAAAGGGAATCCAAGCAGGCGAATCAATGAACTTGTCGCACAGCTGAAAGTAATTGCCTGCAGGGTTGGGGTAAGTGACTGATTTTGGTACGGAAATAAATCGGAATAAATATAGATTTTGATTTGAACTATTTGGAATAGAATTTATTATTATTTTATTATAACCAATACTTGATTTTCTATAATAATTAGAAGAAGAGAAGCTAAAAGCCCACATTATGTTACAAATTATAAAGCTCCCGTTTAATTCCACGTAATTGTCTGTGCACCTCCACCCTCCCAATATAATGGTAACGGTTCAGTGCTTTCCCCTCCGTTAATTATGCCACCCCTGGAGCTCACCCCCTTCGACGATTCGCTGTGCCTTTTGACACACACCTGTGCGCATTCTCAGCCCCAATCCAGCGGGCTTAATGTTGTAACAGACAACCGCAGGACAACAATGGCACAACACCTTTGCCAGCACACACCTACACACCCACACACACACGTAACCGCTTCCACGCCATTTACAGTTCATTGAATTCCCCCGATAAATACGCATAATTTGTATACACATTTTATGCGGAACATAGAGAGGCTCGAGAGACCCCGTGATTTGCTGCATTCTGCTCCACTGAGTTGGCAACGCTCCTGACAGACAGTCCTGCGATCAGGACCTCCTCGCCGGCCGCCTGACACTGACACCCTTCGTGGCGGCTGGGCCCATAATTACAATTTGAAATAAGCAGACAGCTAACCAAGAGGGAGCCTCTTCAAGGGGCTGCCAACAGCAAGCCGCGGAGGAACATCAAAAACTTTTGTACATTAAATCAAGCATCCTTCGCCATTTGTTGCTATTAACGTCAGCTACAGTGGGGCCTGTAAGGGTGAAACAATTTTTGGAGGGAAGGTACACTGTAGTTACAGGTAGAATCACTGTAAAGAAGTATGTGAAAGAAGTATGCAAGTTTGACTTAGGCACTCTTTGAGATTCAGTGACGTCACTAAGGGTATCTAATTAAGGGATGTACATTTTTCGAAAGGAGAGTCCGATATGATATAATAAATATAACATTATAATAAGAATAGTATTTTCCTGTACCAATATTCCCTTAGAAGGTCCCAGATCCTTTCTAAAATATTGACTAACCCATATACCTCGTCAACTTAAAGTAATGGGAAAGTGTAACACAATGTAATTCATTATAGTATCAAAAACATATATATTTTCTTTAACAGAACCCTTTGAATCCTTGCAAAATATCCTAGATCATTGTACAGAGGTTCTCCTGTGCCTCAGAGCCTCCTGCTTTTCGCTCTCTTTGTGCCCTGCTGCTGATTTTCCGTTAATTTCCGCAGCGCGGCAATCGTTGACTTTTCAACGGGAGCATCAGACTCACGGGAGAGCCATTAGCAGGCGCCAAGGGGGTGGCTGAGTGGGCGGCTTATGTAACGGCTCACATGCTAATTCACACACCCCCGCACACCCCCCGCACACCCCCCACNGCTCAATGGGGAGTTCGAGAGGTTAGCCCCATTGTTATCCCTCTGTCGAAGTCGTTGATTTTTCGCATTTCAGCCTTTTACACGCTTCCTCTCCCTGGATTTCCACGCTTTCCCCGAGTGAGTGAGTAATTTTTGTTTACACTTTTGTAAATAAAGATTTATGTCGCACGGGGCACCAACGGAGCGCGGCACGTGGCACCTTGTCGATAATAAACCGAGAGCAGTTTATTTACGCAAATTGATTAGTTCGATTATGTTCGACAACGGGGCGTAGATACAGGCCTCTAGTCCCCCCCGAAAAAAAAACACAGAAAACAGAAAGACATTAAAAAAGCGCTGCCAGAGGAGGCGATAACACCGAATTAACTCAGGGGGCGGAGCTGAGTGATAAGGTTAGAAAAACTGGTTCCCATATATAAAGTCGTTCGGCTCTTTAAGGAAATTTTTATTGACACTCTCGGCCCATGAACCTCGCCATTTCTTTAATAATAATGACACTTGTATGCATATTTTGCAGATATAAATTATTTTAAAGTACCAAAGATAACGAAGCGTGTGGGGAAATGAGGGTTTCATATTTTTTAATGGGCTCCATAAATCGGAGAAAAAGGGTTGTATCTTATTAAAAGCAATGTTCTTCGTGAATATTACCGCCAGAAAGGGGGCTCAGAACTGGGGCGTCTTCCGATCTAAACCACTTCCCCTTAATTAGTCAAACTATCCTCTGAATAAAATCCCATTCAGAGCTAGGTGGTGGATGTGGATGCCATTTCGGATCCGGTTACGCATCGAGTCCTTCTCCTCGACGGATCATTAAAAGTTTTCGCTAAGCAAATGCAATACACAATTTTCCACGGCTTTGTTGGCGCTGCTCCTCCTCTGTGTGTTGTCCTGCCACTTGGCAGGCGGCGGCGAGTGGAGGGCGAAAAACTTTTCTTCCGCCAACTACAACGAGTAAGGCCAGCGGGGTCAGGGGTCAGCAAGGCAGGCAGAGATGGAGCAAGTGTAAAAGAAATAAACGGACTTAAAATAGGAAAAGTCAACATGAGCTGGGCCATTGCGTGTCCGGGGACAGGACGTTTGCCCAGGACTAACTTATTTTATGCCGGCACTGGGCGTGGACGCTGGCGGAGAGAGGGAGCGGCAGAGCGAGCGGGACGGAGGCGGACCAGAGTGAGACAGGGCAAACACAAAGATGAGATTTGTTCTTCTCCGGGGGCACAAAAGCGGAACGGCGCTCAAAATGACTGACACGGCTAGCTGGTCACATGGTCAAGAGCGTGAAGCGAGCCATGGCTATAAAGCACACACACACATGCAGGGAGAGGGGGAGAAATGGAGAAGATGCACTGGGAAAAGTGGGTTATAAAGTTGGTTTTTTAGAGATAAGATTCAAAGCCTTTTCCAGCTCTTCAGGTAGGAATTATCATCTTAAAAATCATGAGTAAGATATAGTTTTGGCTGATAAAGAAAAGGGTTAGCTACTTCTCGAAACAAATGCTTTATAAATATATTTTACAATATTAATGTCAAGCTGCTAGTATAAGTATTTCAAACACATTCAGAGTTTGAAATATATTTAATAAATCTTAATTAAATATTTTAACATGACATATCCCCTATTTCTCCCTCTGCATCCCTCTGCAGGACAAAATGAAATTCCGTAGAACATTTTGTATCTTGCTTAGTTGTTTTAAACTTTATTGTTTACGCTTGTGATCAGGACGATGGCTCCTCTTTCCTCTTTCGGCCATCTCCTAACGTGCATTTTTCTCCACTCCTGGCCCGGTCATTGTGTGGCTCTAAAACATAAACGGAAGCGATTTATGGCGCAAACACAATGAACGGGCCAGCAACAAACAACACACAACACACAGCACACACACACACACACAAGAAGATGGCGACGCACAACAAACCAACAACAAAAAGGACACGGGACCCGGTCACATCAACAATTTGTGTAGTGTTGACCAGCAAAGTCCTGCATCCTGGTGGCAGCTCATAAAAAAAAGAAGAAAAAATGTGGACAAAACACACAGACACACACACAACGGCCAACTCAAACAAACGGTTCGAGCCAACTCAAGTTGGCGTCTACGAATTCAGCTAAGCCAAACAAAAGTTAAGCACAAGGCAGACGAACAATAAACTTTGGCGAAATAATAACAAATTAGAAAATGACCAGGGCTCTCACGGAGGAAGCTCTTAAAATTCCACACATTCTGGCAGAGATTTGAGATCAACGCAAGGAATTATTATTAAAAAGCCACCAGCGTCCAGCGTGGAAATCCTAAGCTTTTATATAAATAAAATTCCAGTATATTCTGAGCTAATAGGATTTCCTTTGAAGGTGTAAACTTGTGATATTTCGGGATGAATGACATAACATTTTGTATCTTGTTTAATGTAGAACAAACTTGTAATTAAAGCTGGAATAACTGCTGCCTTTAGTCTCCCTTATTTTCGTTATAAGTTCCTGCAAAAATCTAGCTAAAACTCCCCAAGAATTCCGCTGAAAATCCTCTAAATTCCCAACACCATTTGTTTGGGGTCCCGGCTCCAATTCCTTTGTCCGCTGGCCGCAACTAAAGTGCTTGTCACTGGTCACGGCCGGAAGTATCTTTATTTCAGCTTTGTTTGCACTTGCTCACACAGACACTCTATCGCACACTCACTCACTCACACACACATTGCAGAGCAGAGCGGAAAGGAAGTCCAAGTGTTATTATCCTGCTTAGCCATAATACGTTGTTAAAATGTTGAGACTTTGTCATTTGCCGGGCCATCCTAAAAATCACAAGAAATTGAAAAATGCCTGCGAGCCGGAGGGGTGAGAAATGTTTATATATATAAGTAAATATATATATATATATATATCTGGAGGGTGAGTAGGGAGGGCACAAATAAATGCCAGGATACCGGCGGAGGAGGATTCCTGTGGGAATCGCTGACAGGCGCGTGGCCATTTTGTCCCGGCGCCTTCGAGGGGACTTTATTAAATTTTCAGCACAGGAAATGCTTTGAGTACTTTGCCACTGCCTTTGATTTTGATTTCGCCGCCATTTTTCGGCAGCCATTTGCCATTTCCGCCTTTGCCGCCTTTGTTCCGTTTTGCATATTTTTCGTGGCCTGCCTTGCTACCAGCCTGCAGGTAACAGGGAAAAGGTAACGGGGAGCGCCGCATAAACAATTAAGTTCATTAAATTTCAATTAATTCCATTAATTGAAGCAGAAATATGCGTTTCATTTGATTTGTTTTGATAGGCCGTCGAGCAGGCCGCATATTTTAGATGAGTTTCCCGGCTTTTTGTTGGCTTTCTTCTGCACCCGGAAAAAAACAAAGAGCTGAAGCTAAAAAATGTATGTAAATTTCCTTGTTATTTATGGCCAGTTTCCTTGAACTTTTCTCTTAGCTGGAACTTTTCTTAGGAGGCTAGGCCCAAGACGGCAACCTGTATCTAAGCCACACACTTTTTTTGCCAAGTGTTCGAGGTTACTTGCAATTAATTACGTCAGCGAAACCACAATTAAAATTAATTTGCCTCGCTAGCTGGCCGGCGAAGGAGAACAAAGCGGAAAGGAGCGCTGTATCTCGGTGGCAGGAAGCTGGAAAAGCTGGAAAAGTCCGAGTTCGGCATCCGCATCCGCCTGTCTGGCAATAAAAATTCTCGGCGTAATTAAAATCAAAGGATTTCGCATTTAACAATTTATGTACGCTATAATTTTTGGGGCGGCAGTCGCGCTCGTAAATTTCCACCATCGTCCGCCCCCAGTCCATGCCCCCTCATGCCCCCATGCCGCGCTGAAAATCGCTTTATGGTCGTTAATTTGTTGGCCATGGCAACGGCTGAGGGGGGTGGTCCGGTGGATGGTGTGTGTGTCCAGTGTGTGTGCAAATGATTTGTTTCCTTGGCGCCTGTTTGAAAACAAAGGCTGGAGCTGTCGCTGTCGCTGCCGACTGACCAGACAACGCCGGCGAAGGGACACAGGCCGAAATGCACGTGACTGCATGCCACACATGTGTGCGGGATACCCTTTCGCCGCCCCAGCGGCCACTGCATTTCATCGCTAATTTAAGTTAATGGTCATTGTTGTAAATTACATTAATTTTAATGCGATTTCGCACACACGCATGCACCGGAAGGGCTCCTCGCCTTTCGCCTTTCGTCCCCCAGGGGAAAGCCTTTTAAGTGTGTGATTGTTTGGCCATTGCACTTTTATGTAATTACCGCACTAACAAATTACATCAAGTGTCACAAATGAATGCATTTATGATGTGAATTTTAAACCCGCGCAGCTGCCGAAAAGGATAGTTAGAGTGCTGGCATCCAGCGAGGATCCAGGAGCCGTAAAATCTCACCAAGTGGCCCTGTTAAGTATGCTAAAGTGCACTCCCATCGCCATCGCTGGTCGCTGGTTGCTGTAATTAAAATGCATTTTGCACGGCCAAGGGATTAAATCATTGGTGGAACGCATTACCATCATGGCACTCACTCGCATTTTGGGTAAATGGAAGAGCTTCTCCATCGAGTTTCGCATGGCACAGAAAAAGTGAAGTTACAAAGTCTCAAAGCTAACCATTAACTTTTAATAAAATTATCACAAAATACTTGCAAATTGAGGGTAAATCTATCATCAAAATTCCCACAAAGTAAGGGTGGTGACATTTAGCACTTTTTGTTTAAGCCAAAATGTATTTTATTCCAAAATGAACTCAGTAAAAGCCACGGGGCCTTGGCATTTGAACTGCAGTTACTTTGTTGCCTCTCTGACCATGTTAGTCAGTTTTTTGCGAGAGGCGGGGCCTGAGCTGTCACGAAAAAAGAACGAACCGGTCCAGAATATTGGGCTGCATTTGCATAAAGTTCTGCTGCAGTGCCAAAGCAAAGGCGGCACAGAAATGTCAGGTGCAAAATGGGCAGCCAAGGCACACGCGGCGTATACGCAATGCAGAGTACACACCAGGAAAAAATGTATATAAAGCCTTTAAAGGGAAATATAAAATACAGGAAAATATTATATACATTTTTAGATATATATAATTTATGCTTAACATATATGCTTCACTGATTTTATGTTTTGATATTAAACTATTTAAAATCCTTATAATTTCTACACATGTAAATAATTTAAAAAATTCTTAAACGTACTTTTTTATCAAGAATATTTTCTCAAGATTTTAATAAACTGAAGAAATAAATTCTTTGAGTGCAGCTACAGCAGCGAAAACAAGTCGGAGAGTAAACAAGGCTGTGAAGTTGCGCACTCGGGGCTGCAGAAAGCAGCCTGAATGCATACATACATATATACCTATATATATAGGGGGGAGGGGTGGGTACCATAAACTGAACGACTGATTGAACAGCAAACATGTCGCCCCCAGTAGCTCCCGTCCCTGCTGCAGTTCTAGTTGCAGCAGCAGCGGCAGCGGCAGCCTCGCTCTGGCATGTAAAACACATGTTGCCCCTTATTTCTTTCGGACGAGAAACCACCACCCCTGGCCCCGGCCCGATATCGGTTTGTTCACCCCCCCTTGTGTCCAGGCGGAGCCAATTTTAAGCAAATATTATTGTTTGCATTTATGTTTGTGTCTGATATGGCACTGGCGATAATGCACTGAATGCGTACGGGGCGGGTCACTCACAAACTCCCAATGGAAGTGACACTGTTTCGCAGGGTAAAGGTAGGACCAAAGAGAAGCTTATCCTGGAAATTCCGTTTCTAAAAATAATACAAATTTTAAGTTTGCACTTATAAATGGGGATGAACAAATATATCTATTTAATAACATATTTTCTTTATTCCGAGTAAAATTGCATTGGTATCTCAAATTCCACAGAATCTTTAAGGTTCCTGAAATATTCTTCATGGAAAATAAAACGAAATAAATAAAAAAAAACCTTACTTCTGGACTTCATGTATTATTGAGCGACCTCTGCCCTCGAAATATATTCACGAACCGACAATCCTGTAGCCAGGTGTTCTGTGGACTTCCGGATGCTGCTGCTCCTGCTGCCGCTGTCCTGTTGTCCTGTTGTCCCAGGTCCTGTTCTTATTATTGTTTCTGTTGCCGTAGTTGCTGCCGTGTTGTGTGACTTGAAGCGTGGCACGGAGCGGCGTGTAAACACAGCCTCAAATTAAAATATGTTTGCTTATGCAGTATGTAGAGCAAACTGAACGGCCAACTATGCTATAACCGATGCCCGCTGTCGGCTGCCCCTGGATCCTGCCTCCTCCTAGGCATAAATTAAAAGTTTGCAACATATTTGCACCGGGCCAAAGTTTCGCCTCGGCAAAAGCTAATTATGCATAAAGCAGCGGCCCTGGCAAGGGGTTTATTTACCTTCTGGTCTGTTGCTGCCCTGAAACCCATACCAAGCCCAAGGGTCGAGGGTCGAGGGTCGGGGGTCGACTGTCGAGGGTTCCCGAATCGGTATTATGACAGCTGCCCAGCTGACTGACAGGCTGTGGTGAGAGCGGCTGTCGGCGGCGGAAATTAAACGCCTCGCCTTGCGTGCCCGTCACGCGTAAATCAGGTAACGGCAACACACTTGGCCGCCGAGGCCGCTGGCCAACAAATTGATTAGAGCCCTTAAAGGCGAGGCCATCGGAGATGGAAGTGTATACAAAAGCGAGCTTAAAATGTAATTTAATTTTGAAGAGAGAGGCTCTTATCGTGCTAACAGACATGTTCTCTTATTGATTAAATATAAAAAACGCTTTAATGTAGCTTCTAAATATTTACAAGCAGTTCTGCTTATTAAATGCAGCAATTAATGGCCAAAAATCATGATGATTTTCGTACAAATGACTTAAGTGAGCAACTAAGAACGAGGAAAGCAGGAAGATGAGGTGAGGACTTCCCCATCAATCTGGCAAGTGTTGTCAGGCCGCTCATCATCATTCTCACCACCAGCTTCTGGAGCCCAAACCGAGCCAAAAAAAAAAAAAAAAACTGAAGGCCAAAATGGTAAAGCCTGATGATCACAGGCAAACAGATCGCTTGGCCAGCTCTGATTTATGTGACACACATTAGGCCGTCCGTCTAGGCCAAATTGAAAGGGGCTCGGCCCCGGCTGGACCGCAACATATAGCCGCGCTTTATTATCCTTCGAAATTAACAATTTTATGCCGCGGCCCGCAGCGGCAGCCGCATTCCACGTTAATGCACTTCTGCGCCTCCGGCCAGAGGGGAATTACTCAAAAAAGCGGCCCACAAATTGCAAACAGGGCGCGCATAAATTAATCGAAAGCTAGGCGAACGAAATTAAAACATTAATCTGCCGCCCGGCCGGGCTGCATAACAATTAATGCCGGCTTAAATTTATTAATTTATTTATAAAGCCAAAAAGGGCACAGGGAACGAGGTGCGAAGCCCAGTCCGAATGCGGAGTCCAGCGACGAGTGACGGAATAAAAGAGCAAAAACCCAGGCACAGAGACAACTCCAAATGGCCTGGAAGGAGGAGGAAGGAGGATGAGGATGAGGCAGCGTCTTTGCGCAGTTTTTAAAAATGTCAGTCCGCCCCTCCAGGGACAGATTAGCGATTAATCTACGGGGCATGGTCACATGCACGCCCTTCGGTCTGTAGTCTCCACTGTGTCCGGGGACTCCTAGCTCCGGACTGGGCCAGGTCCACTCCTCCTCCGGCTGCGGGGACGAGGTAACGATTAAAAAATCTCCACATAAAAGACTGAGCACTTAATCAAAGCGGATTTAGAGAGGAATAGGGCCAGGGCCAGGGCCAGGGTAAAAAGCCAAGGCGACCAGGGCCAAAAGCGTTGATGCGGCGCTTTGTTTCTAGCTGCCTCTTCTCACAGGAAATGCTCTTTCAGAAAGATTGGGGCCTTAACGAATTAGCAAACACTTGGTTACTTTATTTAATATTTAATTTAAACCTAGAAAAAGTACTTGGTAAAAGTGAAACACTTCTATCGATCAGCTTAAAAGGTTTAGAACCTCTCTACCTATCGCTGAACAGGTAGCTAATTGCAAAAAGACAGACAGGCAGATGCTCGATAAGCAAACAGGTAGGTTAAGGTGTGTTTTTCGCTCCAGGGGTGGCTTAGCCAGTTTTCCCTATATAAAGTAAGGTCAGTTTATTGATTTTCTCAGTTGAAAACCAGCACTTGGCAGGTGTGAAAGTTGTTACTCCAGAAGCCGACTAGAGGTAAGTCTTGGAATATACATATACACACTCTACTCTCTATTTCTTCCTTAAATGTGTTTCGTTTATTTGAAACTTAAGTGGCCATACATTTTAATTAAAATACCTACCTAAGGCATCTGGCAGTCGACTTCCCCCTCACATCGTAATCGCCTTAGTTGGATTTTAACTACATATTACAAGCATTTTTATTTCGCTAAGCGCTGCTCATAGTTTTTGGTGCGCTTTTTCTCCCAGCTCCCAGGCTCATCTCCGCCTTCTCCCCTCCGCTGCCACCATATTCCCGGCTTCATCCTCCGTGAGCAGCCTCGTAAAAGACCTTAAATAGTGGCAAAGACATCTCGCAGACTTGGCCCGCTGCATTTGTCAATTTACTACGAGCTGAAAGGGGCGTGGTCGCGCATAAAGATGATATATGTGAGCGCTGAGTTAGCAATTTTCGTATGAATTGGCAGAGTTGCAGTTGCCGCTGCCGCTGCTGCTGCTGCTGCTGCTGCTGCTGTTCGCTTTATGAATTTCTTTATGGCCAACCTATAAAATATTTTGATTGCGAAGATCCGAGGGAAAGGCCAGAGGAGGTGGCGGTGGAAATTAAATGCTGCCTGCTGCCTGATTTGCTCGCTAGCTCTCAAGTGGATTCCGGCCCAATCCGACGACCATGGGCCACTCGACCACTGTCCACTTCAGTCCCGGTCAGCAATTATGGAGGAAAAACCGCACAGAGCAGCTCCACAGAGCTTGGCCAGGCCAAGTGCCGAATGCAGCAGCAACAGCAGCAGTAGCAGCAGAATTTTGGCATTTTCCCCTGTAATCCTTTTGTGTGCTAATTGGAGCGTTGCCCCGTTGCCATAAATACCCCGCCCGGGCCCAGCCCATCGCAAATATCTGGCCTAAACAGTCCCCCAGCGCCGAGTTGGCGGCCATTCAGGACATGAAAATCGGCTTAGGCCACTTGTCAGGGCAGCAAATGTAAATATTAAGCGGGCTCTTTAATTGGATTTAGTTTTTGTGGTTGCACGCCACACAGTTCGGTGGAAAATGGCAGGCCAGCAATATCGAAGCATCAATAACCATAGTTGGAGCGGCATTAAACGCGAAATTCTATATGAATATATGTAATTTTTGAATTTATTTTAAGGGAATGCAAAAAAAAAACTCTTAGCTTTTAAAATTTCAGATTATTGAAGTCGCAAATTAAAGCTATATTACGTTTATTAAAATTAGAATAAATATATAGCAAATATTCCGTTAATAAGTACAAGTTTCAGGTCAGAAAGGGAAGGTATTTTTAAGGAAAAATCGAAATTACAATTTATAAGGTTTACCTTTAGATTTTCTGGAAAATACTATCCTTTCTTAAACCTATTTTTATATTTTTTACATTAGTATTCTCCCCTGATCATGACTGCTTTGAATGCTTCTTTTTTAGCTAACTAAATATATTCACACATTAATTTATCCATATCAGGCGCAAGAAAAAAACAAAACAAAAACTTATTTATAGCAAATTGTTAGAGGCGAACTATATTAGGTTGATTAATAACAATTATCGACTTGCTATCCAACAAATAAATCCAGTTTGTTGTTTGTTTTTGTATCGGGAAATATGTTTAAACAAATAATTAACAAGAAATTTGTGTTTGCAAACACACACTTGGCCAACGCGTGGTCAGCCGCTGGGCACTGCGTGATTATGTTTGGCTTTTATTAGCCACCCGATATCGACACGATTTTGATGTGAATATCATGGCGAGATGTCGCCATTAATTAATAAACCAAAAACACCTTTATATAGTATATATTCCTAAACAGAAGCCGGAGTTCGGGATGTTTACACAGATGATTATCTAGGCAGCAGCAGCTATGTGGTAAAGGGTTTATCTCAGGTGAGATAACGGAAATAGAGGGGTGTTATCAGCTTTTTGTGCTTTGTTTTTGTCCCATTCGCGTCGACGCCCGTCGATCGCCAGTTATCAGCCATAGACTAAAGTACATATTGCCTTATCGGCATCTCGGTTGCCCCAGCTTCCAGCTCTCAGCCGCCGGAACGGCGTTCACATTGATTGCGGAGCCCCAAAGCCCTCCAGACGTGGTTCAAGTGCGAGATTACGACGGACGAGGAACTAATCGGTGTTTATTCCGGGACTTATATAAATCATACAGCGGACAAGCCCCTAAGTTAATTGAAAAAATCCAAATATTACCGGATTGGAGAAAAGAGTGTTTTAAGTTTGGAATAAAGTGATTTTGAACGGAATATAAAACACTAACCCCTAATGTGAAAAAAACATAAGTGAAACTGCAACTTTGGAGACTTTTTCTGAGTTAGGTAAGACTTAGGAAATAATAAAAAAAAATTAATCTTCATAAAATAATTCATTTTCATTATAATCAAAGACTTATATAAACCAAAAATACTGAAAGCACGAAATTATTCAATAATTTCATTATTATTGGACTACAAATTATAGTTAGTGTTTGCAGAAAACGTTTTTGAACACATTTCTTTCTAAAGAATAACTCAATATTACTTACAGTGATATATGTACATATTATGTAGGAAGAGCTTAATCAGTGTGTGTTATAATATGGAAAAGTACAAATGTTGACAGTGAATTATCAAAAGAAATATATATTTATACACACATATAATAAGGAAAATCTTAAGAACAAAATTATTTAAACCAGAGTACCGACAGGCCTCTATTTATATAAAAATAATAAAAGATTGAATAATTATATTTATGTTGATGATACTTCCCAAAATAAACAGTAAACCTTATCAGCAAACCTTATCAGTAAATCAATGAATGGTTTTTGTGCGAAAACGCGTAGCAAAACAAAGCCATTAAAAGACTTGAAAAGTCTCAGCTTAAATATTCCCAACCTGACATAATACCTATTAGAAATTACAAGAAATTAATTGTTAATATTGATTTTTAAATTATTTATTAAAAGTAAAAATATTTTGCATTTAGAGAGCGAAATAGGGAACAAGCTAACATTATTTGTAAATACAATACAGATTACATTTGCATTATATGTGAAATTTATGGTTATTACCCATCAAAACAAATAAATGTTATTTTCTGCACTCGTATTGAAGTAGTATATATAGTTTTAGCCATAACCCAGTGACAAGCGATCTTGTGTCCAAACAAAGGCATTGCCAAAGCCGACTTTGGGCTATTGTCCGTGATTCCGCGATATTCGCACTCCCCCGTGTATCGGGAGCCTTGTGTGCTCTTGCCAGATTTATCATGTGGCGATCGGATTATAACGCGGCCCGGAGAGCGTGTGCTTGCCATTGATTGGCCATCCAATTTGCATATATAATTTATTTATTTGCAATTGTTGTGACATTTGGCCAGCCACTGACGATTGCGCAAAGTACGAGGGGAAGAAATACCTGAGCGCCAGACAGGTTGTCGCTGCCGTGGGAACTCGATGCGGAATCTCGGAGCACAAATCTCTCAGCCTCGCCACTCTCCGCTCTCCACTTTCCACTCTCCACTCTCCTCTCTCCACTCTCCACTCTCCTCTCTCCGGACTCTCCAACTTTCACTCTGGGCCACAGTCTGGGCCTCCTTAATTAAGCCATCTTAATGGGTAACTGGGACTCGGGGCTGCGGGCCGCGGATCGCGGTTCGCGCTATCTGGCAGCAGACAATGGCTTAATCTGCCGGCAAGATGGCAGCAGCAGCATCATCGGGGGGCCAGGTCCCCGGGCGCACCTACCTCCAATTAACCAGACAGCCGGCTTCATTTACCTACTTACCGAGCCAAAGAGTAAGAGTTTTGGCCCCCAGTCTCTTGGCCTTTTGCCGTACTCCCGTTTCGCCAATCCCAATCCAGGCCCCCAAAATGCCAGGCATCGCCTGGTGCATCCGTCGCCAAGTGCTAATGCTCCGCGGTCCAAGTCGCAGTCCGATTACGGCTCCGACTTCTGTGGATCCAGCTCAAGGTGTCACGCCGGCTGCAGTCCAAGTCTTGGCTCTCTCTCTGGGTCGAAAAACAGGTTTCCGCCGATCGGTTTGGCTTGCAAATGGAATCGCCATCTCCGCCGGCTGCGAGTTCCATATTTTCACGCCAGTCTGCACTGAGCCGCACCGCTCTCGATATGTTCGATTAGCGGTAGAGCGGCAAATATTTGAGAAAGTCCACCCACAGCAAATTGTTGGAGTACACTGGGAGAAATCTTCTACTATAACATTTACTATTAAATAACTCTTGCAACTCTATTTGCTTTTTAAGCTCAACCATGGCCGATCAGGAACTGAAGTCCGTGGCAAAGACAGCCGATCCCATCATCTCGCAGATAGGCGACTTCCGGCGCTACCAGCTCCTCTTTTTCTTCCTCATCCTTCTGTCCAAGTTCGGCACTGGCTGGCACACTTTGGGCCACATTTTCCTGGCCGCCCCTACGCCGGAATCCTGCAGGACCCGGAATGTCACGGATCCCTGCAGTGGCGAGTGCAAGGAGATCGAGTTCGATACGAGCGTCTTCAAGTCCACCATTGTCACCGAATGGAATCTCACCTGTGAGCTCAAGCAACTGGTGAGCCTCTCCCAGTCCATCGTGATGGCCGGCATAATGTTTGGCAGCATGTTCTTTGGCGTTCTGGCAGATCGGTGAGTATTGGGAGTATATAATATAATATCCCTTAATGATAGGAAGGTAAGAGATGCTTGCCTTGCTGACAACTTAGTTGGGAATTATAAGCCTCAAAAGGGAGTTTAAAATGTGAGCTTGGATTTTTTGTAAGGGAATTTTGAGGTTACCAAAATTATACAGATTCATTTAGCATAAATTAAACCTTCTCCCTTATTTAAAAAATATTAATAAATAGTTTCAAGTATTTATAAATTATTCTTAAATATTTGCCAGCTATGGACGCCGTCCTGCCTTCCTGGGCTGTTGCTTTATGCAGCTGATCACCGGCCTGATTGTCTGCGTGTCGCCCTACTACTGGTTCTACTGCCTCTTCCGCTTCCTGCTGGCCTTCGCCACCGGCGGCACCATGACCACCAGGTAGGTGCCTCCCAGGTACCCGAGTCTTCTGTATAATTCTTCCAATAATCCCCAGCTTCGTGCTGCTCATGGAGATCATTGGGCCCAAGAAGCGTGAGCTTATAGCCATTTTCTACCAGCTGCCCTTCAACATCGGCCACGCCTCCCTGGCCGTGTTCGCCTACTTCATCCGGGAGTGGCGCTGGTTCCAGTTCGCCATCACCATCTTCTCGGCCGTGTTCGTGGTCTACATCTGGCTGGTGCCGGAGTCGCCGCGCTGGCTCTTCTCCACGGGCCGGCTGGACAAGTCCATTAAGATCCTGGAGAAGATCGCGCAATGCAACCGGGCGCCGACGCAAACCATCCGGCCGGAGATCGAGGAGGCGTATGCGGCGCGGGCTGCTCGCCAGCCCATTAAGACGGGCAACGTGGTGGACCTGTTCCGGACGCCGTACATGCGGATGAAGACCATCTGCATGGCCAACAACTGGCTGGTGACCTGCATGGTCTACTACGGCACCGCCCAGTACGTGTCCCTGCTGGGCGGCGATATCTTCGTGAACAACCTGATCGCAGCCGCCGTGGGCATTCCGGGCACCTGCCTCTGCGTGCTGCTGACCAAGCACCTGGGCCGCAAGAAGACCCTCATCCTCTCGAACTCCCTGAGTGCGGTGGGCCTGTTCCTGCTGGCCATCCTCCTTCAGCAGGGCACCGTGGCCCAGGTGGCCTGCGCCACCCTGGGACTCTTTGGGGCCTCGATCACCTTCCCCAATGTGTATCTGTATGGCGGCGAGCTCTTTCCCACCGTGGTCCGCTCCAACGGAGTGGGCCTCTGCTCCATGGTAGGCCGGATAGGGTCCATTATGGCCCCGCTCATCTGTGACCTCAATGTCTTCGGGCACTGGATAGCGCCCGTGGTCTTTGGGGCCTTCTCCGTCCTCGCCATCGTGGGCACCCTGTTCATTCCGGAGACGCGCGGCTTGCCTCTGCCCGAGACCCTCGAGGACGGCGAGAACTTTGGCCGCAAGTCGAAAAAGGAACTGTCCTAGGCGATTTCCCACAGTGTACCTAAGCGCGAAAATTAATAGTTTCTGAGCGCAGTGTCTGGGCTCCGAAATTATTAAATTTCGACTTAATTTGCGATCTGTGCGATGCGATATGTCAGTCAGCCCCAAACCAACTGCCTTTCGTGCCGCCAACGAGAGGCGAAAAGAATTGAAAAATCTAGCGAATGCAAAAGGTAATTACCGCGCACTAACTTCCACTTCGTGATTATTAAAACTGGGTTAGCAGTCGTCTGACTCCGAATCCGGCAACTGGTTAATGTCGAGGTGCAAACTCTCAGCCAAATGGCGGAAAATAGCAATGGAAAATGGAAAACGGCCACGAATGGGAATGGGAATGGTTGGCTGGCATGTGAACCCCGAAAAGCATCCATCGATAGCACGTGAGAGCATTCAAATTACACACTCGGAGTCGAGGAGGAACGAGCTTCTTATTTAGACCTTCTATTTTTAAGCCTCAAGAACCATATCTAATTTAGTTAAATAATAAATAAATAATTTTATAATCCCTGTAGTAAAATCTAGCAGTTAAGCTTAAATATACTTTATATATTTTTATGAAAACATTTTCTTTAATAAACCCACTCGGAATCGATTACACACATCAGCGCGAATGACACTCACGGCAATTCCATTAGCGGAGGACCCTGGCAATTATCGGCAGGCATCTCATCGCACCATCTCTGAGATCCACGATGACCTTGGCCAGGCAAAAACCGGCTGGGAGCCGCACTCAAGGTTAATATTCATTGTCAACATTGGGCACGCCTCATTTGTATGCGGCTCTGGGTCCAGCGGCCCTTGAGTTTGTTCCCTATTCTACAGAGGGAAAAAGAGGGAAGTTCTTTTAACTTTATAGATAAATATAGCAAGGTTTTTATAAATTTTTGTATAGTAATAATTAATTAAACTATTTTTCTATAAAGTATAATATATGTATAGACTTTAACTTGGTTAAAAATTAATTGCAGATGCAAAGATCCAAAAACTCTTGATATTAAGTCAAGTGTTTTAAGGTCAATATATTGCTTAAATCGTGTGTGAAGTCCTGGTAATTTCTTTCAATGAAAACCCGAGTAAAGATCCTCTTGAATCACTGAATCAGATGATTAAAATTGGTTTCTGTGCAGTCAGTCGTCAGATGTCGGCACTTGGCCACATAAAGCCGTAGAAGATGCACTTCGAGCAGCACTTCCAGGCTGGGATTCAGAGCTGAACTCCAACTGCAACTCCAACTGAAACCCCGCCTGCAACCCAATGTCGGAGTGGAGCCAGTTTTTAGCGTCATCGTCGCCACTGGCAGCTTGTCATGTCAGCGGTACGCAGACTGTCAGAATTCGAGGGGCTGTGGAGCGTGGATGCGTGGATTCCCTGGGCCGACCGGCGGTGTCGCATACTTAATCAGTGGCGGCGCGTCTTAGTGATAATTACCAGGCATTTTTGCAGCTCCCCAAAGTCGTTGTAAGTTGTGATGTTGCCAGGCCGAGGGGCTGTGTGTGTGCTGTTGTGGCCAAATGAATGGCCCGAGCGGCTCCACAGTACTCGCCCGATGATTATTCATTGTGTTCCCCGGCCAGGGGGAACGTTCCTCCTACACCGAGGACCGCCCTTGGACCGGGGGGCAATTTGTAGGTATTCCTGTGTAGCCATTAA